>BHFT01051733.1:0-10003 GCA_004320025.1 Laticauda laticaudata
CCCCCCCCCCCCCCGCTATGTGTCAAGGACTACCGTATTAAAAAGCCAGTAAAAAGCCTAAAGGATAACATATTGACATTTTTGCAATCAGGATTTCTCATAATAGCTATTATTAAAAGGTCAATAAAATGATTGTTTATTACTGTATTAATAGGAATGAGGATAGTATGGTTAGAATTTTTCTGAACTGTCATGACGATTTATAAATCCTTGCAACTTTTCAAGGTTGTATAGTAGCTCAGATAAAGAAAAATAATACTGAGAAGATTTCTATCATTTTCCTGCTCCTTTTTAGTACTGATCAGTTAGTTATATTTTTTTTTTTAAAAAAAACTAACTGCCTTGAAAGAGGATTCCTGGAGAAATATTCTCAACCAAAGCTCTATGTGAGAAAAGGTGAAACAAGAATTTCTGACTGTAGGAAAATTGGACAGCTCAGAAGTGCAACTTTTCCAAGCATTTAAAGAAACAATAACACACAGCTGAGCCAGCAACAAAGTAACTCAACTCTCAAATTCTGCCTATGTTGTAAGATCTCATAGGTCTGGAGCTACTTTCAAACTGATGAAAATTCTTATGTGAGGGTGTCTTAAGATGACCTTGAAGGAGCCACTTCCCATATTTCTTGTGCTGCTAATCTGTCTCTAGCTGTCTGGGAACAAATTGGCATTTCATTAATGAATTCTGTTTTAGGTATAATCTTTGTCCAGTTTATTTTCCTATAAACTGCTGCTGTGTCTAGTAACTGCTTCTCAAGAATGGAATACCATCTGGGATATCAATCTTGCTCTATTCTTTGTGAAAATAATGTGTTGGCTACAACTTTGATTGTACCAAAATGGCAATGTGGGCTTTCACCCAGAGATTAGTGTTTGGAATGCCACCAGAAAGGAGAAGCAGAACCAAAACTTCCGCCAGCAAACATTGGAACAGAACAAAAATAATTATTTGGCTCCTTATCATGCCAAAGAGGTGCAGGAATGTTGGGTTTCTTGTTAGGAGGGTGATTAACCAGGTATGCCAATCTGCTCCCAGTAATTTACTGAAAAATCTGGAAAATATGCTCCAAGTTGAAGCTGAAAAATATTTTTTGTCAAAATTAATAAAATTAGCACTTTCCGCTAGATACTGCTTATGTAAGAACCAAAGAAGGTAATATCAACTGAAAAACAGATATTTTTTAAAAAAATGCAATCAGATGGGACTGTACAAAACAAATAACTCTTAGAAGAACATGTTGCTTTTCCGTGTAAAACTACTGTAATGCTATGTAGAACTAACAGATAGCATTTGAATGATGAGTTCCTGATCCAAACTATTTACACAAAGAACTCTTTTGATTGGACATCATTTGAGAGAGCAAGAACTGTGACTGTCATTGTGATGTGCTTTTTTAAAAGTACCAGTCTGAGTGGTCTCCCTCTCCCTCCCTCCCTCCCTCTCTGTAGGAGATTGGAGGTCATCACAGACATGTGGAATTAAACAAGACTAAAGGCCCTGTCCCACTGCACTTACGGATGCAAAGAGGATGTAAAATTTTTTTAAAAAGCTTGCCATCCATTGGAAAACGCTATGCATCCATTATGTACTCATTGCATCCGTGTTTCATACGCTTTATCCATCGAGCATCCGTCCACTGCGATTTCATCCGCGCAAGAAGTTTTGAGCTGCACAAAAATTNGGAACAGTGTTAGTAGCACAGAAATAGAAAGGATGTGCAGTGAATGGTTTGCATCCGATATACATCCGCGCGGCATCCCCTTTCTTTCCTTTAGGCGTACGTGATGCATCCGCTTCATCCGCTATGCGTCCGCTTCGAAATTATCCCCCGGAACCCCTTCGGAGGTGTCATCTGTTGTCATCTGCTAGGCTTCCTATGAAAATCCGTTTAACATCCCCACTACATACTACCCATGTCCGTTCTTTTCCATTCTTTTCCATTCTGTTTATGCAAATTTTCACCACTTTTTGGAGCGGATGACAATGGATGGAGCCACCTGTGAAATTTTGCTTGTCCGCTGTGTCCTTTAAGCATTCGTTATGCGTCCGTCGGCCAGTTGGACCGGGCCTTAAGCAAATGGGGCAGGGGGAAGATAAGAATGCAACATGCTTATGCATTTAATTCTGAGTATTAAAAAATAATGAAACTGAATTATATGACCTTTATATGGAGGATTCAGTTAGTAAAGGAATGTGCTGGTTACACTAAATCATTTATAATAAGATAAAATATGAAATAAAGTAATATAAAAATAATTGCAGAAGAACCTTCAAAATATTAGCAGATATCAAATTTAGGTCCAAATGAATGTACACTGACCACACACATAAACAAACACAAACTCACTCTCTCTCACACTATATATATAGTATTTATATAGTATATATAAATATAGTAATAAATATAGTATATATAGTATATATAACACTATATATATAGTATTTAAAATGCTGTGTTCTGTTGCTTCCTATTGTTCCCTCTCAACCCTTGAATTGATGTAATTCCACTGAAATTCTATCACTGTCTCTGGCTTCTGAAAAGTAGCTTTGATGCTCTGAACTACATTTTATTTAGAAATAGTTATGTCCTATTAAAAATACTGGTACTATGATTTGTCAATTATAATTAGCATACTAAAGGACTGGAATTTTTACATGTAAATTATTTCAGCCACTCCTTTGAATAAAGTTGTAATTCTTGTCATATGGTTTTTGAGAGGATGTGTTGGAATTTCAGAAGGAATAAGCAAAGATAATTAAAACAGGGCATGAAATGCTTTCATCAGCTTGGCTATGCAGAAGTACATGTTTAAGAAAAAATATAATTGGTGGAATAATTATCTATCCATAAGTGAAGCCCCAGACAATTCCTCACTTCAGCTTAAGCTACTTGCCTCCTATGTTGCTACTATTTTTTTTCATGTCAGCTTCAGAAATTCCAGTACATTTGGAGTGAGCTGGCTGTGTCATTCTGGTCTGACTCAAGATCCAGTTGGTTATTTATCTGCTTCTTCTTCTTTCCATTCCTGAAGGGATGATAAATTCACTGGCTGACTCGGGTGGATTGGCCTACTAGAGTCTGCCTTTCATTTGAGGGGTTGTTCCCTCACCAATTTTGCATTCAGTAAGTGATGAGTGGCCCCAATTTGCAGTGGGCCAGTGAGAAAATATGATCATATCCACCAAATTATTTTTTTAATGGTGCAGAATAGAGGAAGAACTACTTTCCATCTCTATTCTATAGATAAAAAAATTAAGTCCAAAATTATCAATAATGAAATAACATTTGGTGTTGTCCATAATTATTACCTATCATATTGTTTCCAAAGGCTCAAAGTGTCTTTTGATATATAGCTAAGGTAAAACTATTTCTCTTGTTCATGCTTTTCTTTCTCCACTGTTAAATGACTTTAACGCTTGCTGATATTTAATGAATAAACATCAAACTATTTTATTACTCTTGACTGTATATAGTTGCTGTGATCTGGCTATAGGGTTATATGTTGGGTGGAAACTAAACTGGGAATTATCCATAGTAATTTTCCAACAGTATCTAGTCACCTAAAATACTAACTTTTGATAGCTTAATCCTCTCCTGCCACTCAGTACCAGCTTTCCAAATGTTTCAGTTACATTTTTTTGAGAAATGTAGTTATGTTTTTAAAGAATGGTGAGGGGACATTGAATATGGTCCTTTCTAAAGAAAGATTCCCCTATATGGCTAATTAACAGCTTGTGAGGCAGACAATATTACCAATTTCCACCAGATAAAAATCTGAAGAACGTAATTGTGATGGGTTTATCAGTCTGCTAATTCAAAATGTGCCTATGTCAAAGCAATAGATTTTAGATTTGACCCTTCACAATCAAGTGTGATAACCCTGCTCACTGTACAATATAACATTATCTGACTAAGCTTTAAAAAAACATAGTTAACAAATTAAATTTCACAACATTAGTTATGATAGTGGCAATGTTTCATGTAGATAGTTATGAAATGTCTAAAGCTAGTTTCATTCTGAATGGCTTTCCAAAAGTATCATCTGCGAGGAATTTGTGTTTTTAGTGATGGAAAGGAAATGAGGCTTTGTTAAACTCTGGACTTGGAATGCTTTCCTTAACTTGCTGGTCTCAAGAATAAGAGTATTTCAGAACTGGGAGTAATCCTAGCCACCAAACACAATGCTGGTTTTCATGACTGGAGATTTTAATATATGGCAGGCATGAATTTGGTAAAGATAGGAAAATACAACCCCATCCTCTTTCTAGTTCAGAACATAAATTTTGCCATTTTTATGATGTTGAGTCATTTTCCTCTAAAGGCAGCTTGATTGTTAGGAAAACAGACACAGCTGCAGTACTTAAGCTGAAACACAGAATAATACAAATTTAGAACATTTAAAATATGAAATCTTGTTCTTGAAATTATTGATGCTAAGATACGTCAAAAATCTTAAATGTTACCCAATAAGAATAAATCATTTCCCTGTAACAGGGGTGTGCAACTTGTGGCTCAGGAGCCACATGCACCTCTTCCAGCCCTCTGTTGGGGCTCCCTGTTGGCTGATGCCAAAACTGGTTGGACACACCAACCCAGTCACACTGATTGTTAAATTATTGCCTCCTGGTGTTTTATTTTCTGTGGGAAATGGGTCCATATGGCTGTTTGAGTGTTTAAAGTTGCAGATCCCTGCCCTACAGTATTTCTTAATGGAGCTTCTGCATCATGTGGACCCTTTTGTACCTATGACATCTTCTTTGGCATCCACCAAGCCCTATTTTCAACTGCTCATTTTAGATAGTTTTAAACACATCATCTGTACTAAAAACAATAACCAAAAAAATCTGCTCAATGCCATCCCAAGAGTGTCTATGGACCTCACATGATGGACCCTCACATTATTCTTAGCTATTGAATAGAGCTGTAGTTCTGAGATTTCTTTACAAAAATGCCAGATACCTAAACAACAACAAAATTATAAACTGTGTGTATGTGGGGGGGGGGAGTTCTGTTAGGAGACTAAGGAGTGGTGGAAAGCTTTTTTTTTTTTAAGTGTACTGTATTATTTTTTAGGCAAGTAAAATGTGTGTAATGTTTCTCTGTGTGTGCATATGAATAGTTTTCACCTGGATTTATTTGTATGCATGTATGTATGGTATTTCCTTTGGGTTTTGTTCATTTGTGACTGGATAAAGTGAGTCTACCTGCATATTTTTCTGATGATCACCAGGGAATTTGGGTAAATAAGAAATCTACTTGGCTGTAAGGCAAACGTGCTGAATTTCTGGATAAAAATGTGTAACACTGAACTTTGACAGCTTTATGGAAACTGTGAGGAAAAATTTATGTTCACAAGAATCTTATCAACATATTTCACTCTGAAAACTTTTAAAAGCAATCTGAAACCTTAAGAAAGTAATTAAATTAAAATATATGAATATGTAATTTTAATTGAATTAGCCCCCACTGTTATCATAAAGCAACAATTCTGAGAAATTTTATTTAATCCTTGAGTGGATGGACTGACTCACAAAGTGTACTTTATTGCTTTTTACTTTTATGTTGCATTTTTTAGAGGTTTTTTTGGTGCTCTTACATTTTGGTGCTCCTAGATCAGTGCATACTTGGCCATAGTGTAGCCCTGTTATAAATGGATGTAGAAATCATTGTAATTAATAACTGACCTCAGTAGAGCTACTTGACCTATTTTTGGAATTTTGACAGCCATACACATACAAACACACACACACACACACTTATGACCAGTTACAACATTCCACACATTCATGTGACTGAGGATTTATATGTTTTTTGCCAGTTTCCAACAATTCCTTCTGGTTTATGGTTAAAAATGCCCATTGGGAAAATGAACATAACAACCACAGTGTTCACTTAGTGACCACAAGGCTCACTTAATGACCATGGTGTTTGCCTAACCCAGGGGTCTGCAACCTTAAACACTTAAAGAGCCATTTTTCTCTTTCTTTTAAACAGGTATCTCTCTCTGTGTGTGTGTCTTTCTTTCTCCCTCCCCCCCATCTCTCTCTCTCTTTCTTTCTTTCTCCCTCTCTCTTTCTCATCTCTTTTTTCCTCCCTCCCTCATCTCTCTCTGTTTCTCATCTCTCCCTCATCTTTCTCTTTTTTTCTCCCTTTCTCTCTGTTTCTCATCTTTCTGTCTCACCTCTTTTTCTTTCTTTCTCTTTGCTCTGTTTCTCATCTCTTTTTTTCTCTCATCTCTTTCTCTCATGCCTCCATGGTGAGAGCAGCTTGGCATGGAGTAAAGTTGCAAGTCTCTCCATATTCCTCTCACCATGAACAGCCTTGCCCCTTCCTCCTCATTTGTGAAGCACACTCAGTTTAAAGGTGCTGCAAGAGGCTGCTCGCGATGAGAAGAATATGGGGAGATGCATGACTTTTCTCTGCATCAAGACAGCTGCTCACTCTCTCCCGCTCTTGCTCTCCCTCGCCTCCATAGTGAGAGCAGTAGTGTCTGTTGAATATTCAATGACGCCTCATTAATATACATGTACGTTGTATGTAGAGTGGAGGTCTGACATCAGATTCGTCATTGGTCCAGCCACTGGCAGGAATAATAAAGCACCATCAGTGGCTGAAATGTTGGACAGCACCAGCTATAAAAGCCAGTGCCTATTGCGGCTCACCACTTTTTTTGTTCTGAACCTCTAATAAAGAATTTTCCTACGTTCCTGCCTCTTCCTTCAGTGCCTCATTTTACAGTGTCAATGTCTCAGCACAGAAAAAAGTCAGCGGAGCAGCAGTTCAAGGCAGCAGTCAGCCAGCTGGGTGGGAGGGGACCACATGTTTATGGGGCCGGCTGCAAAACAAGGCCGTGACTGGTAGTCGACCACCTTTCCCAACCCCGCTTCCTCAGGGGGAAAGCATGGCATGGGAGGAAAGGCGAGCATTGCATGGAAGGAAAAGGCAAGCTGTTGAGCCCCGATTCGGGGCTCATCATACCTGGGGGTAGGATACAGCGGTAGTGAGATGGCAACAGTGGCAGTGGGGCAATGGAGCGGCAGCAAGAAGGGCAACAGCAGGGATTCCTCCGACACCGTGGCTTCCCGGACTAGCTCCCTGTCCACTGCCTATCAGCTGTTCACCCCTGTGGCCACCCACATGGTACATCAGGGCTTCCAGGCTCTGCTCCCCACAGCCACCTATCAGCTGTCCCTGATTCCATTGAGGGGTGCCTTGCTCAAAGACTCTCTCACTCTCTCAGCAAGAGTAGTGGCAGAGAGAGCAAAACAGCTGCTGGCCCAGAGACCACATGGTGACACTCCATGTGTTCTCTGACAATTTGTTTTCTCTCCCCTGCTGCTCTTGCTGAAAGAGCAAGAGTCTCTTTTGTAGCATAGCAAAATTTAGCTTTGGGTCCTGTAAAGTGGAACCCCATTGGGAAACAGCTCTGAATGGCAGAGAGAAAAGAGGATTCAACCTGGCGCAGGTGGCCTTTTCCTGATGGGAGTGGGACTTGCAGGATCCAAAGCTAAATTTTGCTGTGCCACAAAAGATGCCCTCGCTTTCCCAGCAAGAGCAACAGGGGAGAGAAGCAGCCACTGACCTAGAAACCACATAGAACCACTCCATGTGTTCTCCAGTGACTAGTTTTTGGTGGTGGTGGTAACATGCAAGCAGTGGGAGGGAAGGCAGGCAGTAGCAGTAAAAGGCAAGCAATGGGGGGAAGGCGGGAGGTGGTGGCAGTAAAAGACAAATGGTGGAGGGGGGAAATGTGGATGGTGGCAGCAGTAAAAGGCAAGTGGGGGAAGGTGGGCAATGGTGGAGGTTAAAATGCAAGTGGGGGGGAAGGCGTGTGGTGGCATAAAAGGCTAGTGGTGGGAGGAAATGTGAGTGGCAGGTGCAGGTAGGCAACTTGGGCTTGCTTGCAGAGCCTCACTCACTGATCACGAAGGCAGGCAGCAATGGCGGGTGGGCGAAGATGGTGGGTGGGTGAGGCAAGCATAAATGGTGGGCAACCTTGGCAAGGGTAGCCAGGCAGCCCGGGAGTCAGGATTCAATTGGGGCTGGCGGTGGCAGGTAGATGAGCGAGGCTTTCTTGAAGATCCTTACTCACCCATCTGTGGCGGAAGGCAGGCAATAATGGCACGGGTGGGCAAAGGCAAGGTAGGCAGCAATGACAGGTGAGCAGGCGAGATAAGGAGTGACTAGGTGGGATGGGGCAGAGCCAGCCAGTGGCACAATTTGCCGTGGCTGTGCAAACTTGTAACAAGCAGTTTGTCCGAATCGGACCAAACTGGCTGAATCCCACCCCTGGATATAGCTAGTTAGCTGTATAGATCTAAGAGGACTATGAGTTCTGTAACCTTCTGCAGACCTCTTTTGCATTGCAGTGCCATAGCCAGACCATGCAGTTCTGTATTTTGCTTGATAGCTGTTTCTTCATTTATTTTTTTCAAGGTAAAAAGGTAGGCCATGAAAATAGTGTTGGATGAATTCTCTTTTTTTCTTTGAGACTTATGTGAATGATGGGGGCACTTCAGGCATCATTTCCTTCTCCTTTTGTACTTTTTACCTTTCTTCCTGTTTAGATAATGTTAATCTATTTATTATATTTTTGTAAGTTTTTTTGAAGATGATAATGGTGAAAAAAATATTTCAAGAATTCAAATTTCATAATGAGCTTGATCTCAGTAGCGAACCTTCTTGCATTCATTCCATCCTGCCATAGATAGATTTAATCTCCATAGAGTCCATTAAGATCCATCTCATATTGGTCTTTCAAATCTTCTCATATGCACCCACTGCCATTTTACTGCTAGGTATCTTCTTCCTCTGTTTTCTTCTACTTTTCTCAGCATAACAGTCTTTTCCGACAGGTAGCATAAAATGTCCAATTGTTGATTTTCTTAGCAATTTTTAGAAGTGTTTTCCAATATCAAAGTTCAGAAGAGTCAGTATTCTTCCTTTCCTGCTTCTTCAATGTCCAACTACTGTCACAGGGAATGTCACGGCTTCTACAATTTCAATTTTTGTTGATATGAAGATATCAATACATTTGAATATCTTTTCAAAGGCCTTCATGGCTCCTTCACCACTTCAATATTTTCATTGCTGATTCTGAGGCTGGTTGTTCTACCTCTTGACATTAGCTTGGTCTTCTTTATATTTAATTTTAATCCATTATTTCATCTTGCTTCTTAATTTTTACTACTAAAGCTTGTGAATCCTTTGCACTCTCAGTTCTCAGGGTAGTATCATCAGTATGGCATAGGTTGTTGCGGTTTCTTTCCCCAATTTAAAGCAATGTTTATCTTGTTCCAATCCACCTTCCTTTAATATATATTCAGCACATAGGCTGAATAAATAAATATACAGCATATTTGAACTCCTTTACCAACTTGAAAACAGTGTGTTTTACTGTCTGAATTATGTGTTCTTGACCTGTTTTGTTCTGTGTTTTTTTCATGAGGGTATATCCTGGAATTTCCATTTTTCTAGTCATAGTACAAAACTTGATATAATTAATATAATTTAGGGTCTTTTAATTATCAATTAGGCAAATACGCAGTGATGTTTGTAGAATTCTGTTTTTTCTAATTAGCCAGGATGCATCAGCAATCATATTTCAAGTTCCTCAGTTTTTCCCAGCTTGAACACTCTTTTTTTTCATACGGGGTTCTAATCGGCCTTGGATGGTCTTATCTGTTAATTCTCCAGGATGTGAAATTAGGAGCAGATGCAGTAATTCTTAACATGTTTCAAAAGAATATCTCTATTAATTGCATTATTCTGGGAAGCACCCATTATCACTACCAATTTCTTCTGTTCCAAAGTAAACTTTAGGATTTTATGGTGGAACAAGAAAGTATGAAGTTGTGATTTTCATTTCAACTTAAAGTAAGCTGCAACCTATGTTATGTTACACAAAATTTGTATTGGACACAAAACAGAAGCCTGATGATGGCAGATGAGATTCTGCCAAAACGTTGCTACAACTTTAAAAGCACAACTACAATGATGTGG
>BHFT01051734.1:0-23129 GCA_004320025.1 Laticauda laticaudata
AATGTCCTACCTGTCAACGAATATTTCAGCTTCAACCATAACAATACAAAAGCACACAATAGATACAAACTCAAGGTTGACCGCACCAAACTTAATTGTAAGAAATATGACTTCAGCAACAGAGTGGTCAATGTCTGGAACACTCTACCTGACTCTGTGGTTTCTTCCGCAAACCCTAAAAACTTTAACTGTAGACTGTCTACTATTGACCTCACCCCTTTCCTAAAAGGTCTGTAGGGGGTGTGCATAAGCACACCAACGTCCCTGTCCTATTGTTTCTTTTTATTTTTCATATATGTATCCATTTCATGTATTCATAACTATGTTTATAATTATACCTGTTATCTTATAATCACTTTACAAAATAAATAAATAAATAAATAAATACATAAATTAATTAATTAAATAAATAAATAATAAATCTGTATGCAAACTGTTGGAAGTTCACTCAATCAATTTGAAAGGCATTTTCTGTGAAATTGGATTTCAAGTGATGGAGCTGGAAAAGAACTTTGCCCACAAGGATTCATATGGCAGTGTTCACTTAAAGACTCAGTCCTCCAATTCAGCAGTATTAAATATGGTATACTTCTAAAAATTGCCAGTAGTGAAAGAAGCAGCTTAACAGAGGATTGCATAGCAGAGAATGCGGATTTTTAAAAGTTATCTTTCCAAATATTATAGTAGCAAAAACTTATATTTCAATTATTTCATCAATGCCACGAGGTAAATTCTTCCTCAAAGTGAACTCGCATATGTTTGGAGTGAATCTGATGAAACCAGGTTGGGTCCATGTATCATATCGTCTCCAAAGCTTATTTGTGTGGATTTAAATTTCTCCCCTTCACTTTATCAGTGTGTGTGTGTGTGTGTGTGTGTGTGTGTGTGTAAAATAGCTTCAGGCTCTTTATTTCTGGCAAGATCCTCCAAATTAATGTAGAGGGCCTTAAGAAAGCAATTTAATCTAAAGATATTAAAAAAGAAAACAATCAAGTATTTTAATAATAATAAAATAACACACTTATAGTTACTTTAAAAATATGAAGAGATGTGTCTAAGCATAAATTTTTTGTAGAATTATTAGAGCACCACAATGGCTGAAATGCTTTTTAATATTATGTTTTCATTGGTTATCTGTTAAAGATTCCGGAAACAAAAGTTGTGAAAATGTAATTCTAGAACAGATAAAGATTGTGTAACAATTATCATGAAGTAAAGAAGACTATCTTTCTAGGCTCTGAAATTCACAAGAATGTGATCATGCACATGAAATAGAAAGAAATGCCTGCTTCTTGGGAAAAGAATTAAGATAGTTATAGACAAAATTCTAAAAATAGATGCATCACATAGAAAATAAAGTGGTCAAGCCTATGATTTTCTCATTTGTAAAGAATGACTATGGATGCTGAACCAGCAGAAAGAACGAACAAAGAAAATATATACCTGCTGGATAACATTGTTCAAAATAACTTGGACCACAAGAAAAACAAAACATGTAATTGCTTAGCAGAAGCATCAATAATCAAACAAAAGCTAAAATGTTTTGTCACAAAATGTAAAGACAAGAGTTTTGGCTTATAAAATCCAAGCTTCCTTAAGAGAAATTACACTGTGATAGATATCATCAAATGAAACTGTGAAGGAATGACAAAGACATTTTAGAAAATAAAGTGACAGTTAAAACTACTTTTACACTTTTGCTACAGGGGGTTGAGATTTTGTTTTGTTTTGCTTTTTAAGTAATTCAGCAAGTCATTTCAAATTTAAGGGCTGATTTCACACATAATGATAATCCATTCTTTAAATATGTTTATTTAGTAAGTCACATTTTTCTAGAACAAAATACTTTAAACCATAAACTATGGTTATAAACAAAATATTAAGCCAAATCAATAAATCTGGTTTGATTTAACATAACAAAATCTGATATCATAGATAGACAGATACACAGACAGATAGATATAGTCCAATAACATACTTTATGAGACATTCATATGACTTGCTAGATAAGAGGAAAAATCTGTCTGTACTATAAAGTCAAATAATAGTACCAAAAAAGGCAGCAGCTTGACTCTTCTGAGCTTTGAAGCTAAACAAGCTCCAGGATATATAGCTAGGCCATGATCTTAGCTCAAATGAATAGATGCAGAATTTTAATGTAACACAGAAAGCTGGCTTTATCCAAAAATTACAAATCTGATTTTCTATCTTTCCACCTTCAGAAAAACTATTATTCTTAAATGATGAAACCTGTGATCTATTCTATTTCATGAATTCTTTAATTTATATTAACTATGAAGCTTCATTGGATTGAAGTATGCCAAACATCCTGTTCTGCATTCAACTAAAGCAGCCAATCTAGAGCAACCAGATGGATTTCTAGCATTCCATTGAGAATTGCACTTTCCCCTTCCACTATTTCAGCAGAGATATGAGAGATGTCAAACACATGCTTTGTGAAATAATGTTATGATACAGTTCTCAGTAATTCAGGTCAGATAGTTATCAGCATAAGGATGATCTGATAAGCAGCAGAAAAGAAAACCTCTGTCCACTGAATTCTAAATTAAAGCAACCTCATTGATTTCGTTCCCGAAACAAGCAAACAAATGATTTTGGCAGCTGCCCAACCTTTGACTTTGTTTTCTTTGGGACTAGAGGCCATAATTTAGGGCACTAAAGTTACCTTTATCTAGGGGTGGGATTCTACCAGTTTGGACCGGTTCTCCAGAAACAGTTGTTATGATTCTGCACAGTTCAGAGAACCAGCAAATCGTGACTCTAGCTGGCCCCTCCCCTCTCTGCCTACCCCGCCCAGTCAGTCCTTATTTAGTTTAGTTTATTGTCATTGCACCTTGTACAACGAAATTAAACACCATCTTCAGTGCACATCATGACCATGAAAATAAATCCAAACAAAGAATACTGGATGGAAACTGAACAAGGAGAGATTTAACCTGGAAATAAGGAGAAACTTTCTGATAGTGAGAATAATCAAGCAATGGAACGGCTTGCCCTAGGAAGTTGCGGGAGATTAGACTGTCATTAGTCAGAAATGGTGTAGGGTCTCCTGCTTGGGCGAAGGGGTCACTAGATAATCTACAAGGTCCCTTCCAACTCTGTTGATCTGAAATCCTTATCCCAAATGTGATGATAAGTTGAGGAATACCTGTAATTCTGTTTCCTGACAATTAAACTGTGCAGTTCTTATTATCACCTTTGTGAATATTCAACACCAAAAATTTCAAATCTATTTTAAGGGTGTTTTTATTTATAATAATAGATATGTACCCTTTAGGTGCCAATCAATTATTATGTTTATAACTGGGCCATGTCCTAAAATGTTCTAGCAAAGTGCAACATTAACTTTCTTCTGTCCATGTTCCAACCTGTGAAATCTGCTATTTCTCAAGGAAATACAAGGCCTTCCAACTTGCTTCACAGATAACTGCTCCACTCAAAAGATAGGCCTCCAATATTTTGTTGATTCAGGAAGTAACTTGTTGTGGCTTGTTCAAATATTCAAGAAAACCAGGTTTCCAACCTTGAGTTAGTTACCAAGCAGGTTAAAAAAACCAAAACAGTAGTGCAGACAATCTGTTTGGTTTTTTTTTTTTAAGTGATTGAGACATACATTTAAAGATGAAGCCTTACAAACCTCAAAACCTATGCAAGAATGTTTGAATTAAGATATTTTATGTTATTTAAGTGTTGTTGTTGTTTTAGCTTTTCAACAGAATGGTTATAGCTTATCAGAGAGCTAGACCATAAGACTGTTATAAAAGCAAAAATCTCAGTGAAATCAATGCATGGGTTTTCCACTGAATGATCTAACCATAACAGCTAATTGTTTTGACTATGATGGTTCCTTTGAGGTCACCACCTAATACACACACAGAGAGACACACACATACACATTCATCAACACAGAAGCACACACACATTTATCAACACAGACAAAACAGGACAGGAAAGTGAAACTTCTGCTTTCAAAAATTAAAAAAAACCATATAAACATGTATAGTATTTTTTTCAATTATTTATAGTTGTTTAGTACTATGCAATTTCATAGTGTATATAATAAATTAAATGCAGGAAGGATAAATGGCTAAAGAAAGAAAATTAATTAGAACAGTGTCATTTTTATATTTAAAGAAAACAATGGAAGAAGTTATAAAAGGTAAGATAGAGAAAAAATGTGATATAATGGGAAATTGGACAAAAAAACTCTTAAGTTTATGAAGATCAATTATAAATAGGAATGAAAATAATGTAACATTAAAGCAATTTCTTATTCATAAGCGAATAAGTGTTTTATTTGCTTTTACCACATAAAGAAAACTTTTAGGCAATTATGATTGACAACACAACTCTCCCTGTGTCATGAGGTCTTTCCTCAAATTTCAGTTTTTACAAGGGCTAGCAGCTCCAAATTTCCTGCCTGTTTTCCATGTCAGCCTTTTCTGCATCATCTTCAGAATCACATTTTCTTGTTTTATATATATATATATTGTTAGAAATATATCCTATTTTCCATTTTATCATCACAAGAAATTGGAGTGATAGGTTGCTCTGATAGTTACTATGACTCCATGAGTTCTATGGTGAAGGAGGATTGGAACTAGGATTTCCAAACCTTCCATTTGACAATGATACATTTGCTAAATCAGAAAAAACAGTTTTCCCATCCTCATTCCTGCTATATTTATCAATGTATTTCTTAATCATGACTGGCTGCAAAGCCTTTAATATAACAGGGGGGTGATTTATTTATATATATGCAAAACTGTGATCCTATATATGGACAGAACTTTCCTAACTGAACAACCTCAGCTTGTTTATTTTATTCAGCTACCAACTTTTAATGTTGCCTGATATAAAATACATATACAATGCATAGTGCAAAACATACAGCACAAAACCTCAATAAGACCCACCTCAGTCAATGCTAAAAGTTTCAAAACACTTGCCTGTAACAGAGGAAGATGAGAGATCAATATGTGCAGCCCCAGGATATGTCTTCAGCTTATGTCGCAAAATTCTGTTGGCTGCCATGTGGAGTGATACTTTACTTTCAGCATGGGAGAAAAAGATCAGCACAACTTGAGCCAATACTCCACCTGAGACAGGACTGAAAGACAACCAAATGATTAATCACAGATTATCAGTGCAGTTATGTGATTACCATTAGATTCTATAATGGCAACTAGAAGAAGAAAAAGTAAAATGGAATATATTAAATAATTTTTAATAGCAATATCTGTTAATTTCTTAACTTTAGTCAATATACTGATATATTCGTAAGGACCACATTTCAATGTTTAATTTCTGAATATATAAAAACATAAAAATGCCCTTAAAATGAGTTTAATTCAAGATAATTATATGGACACAACCATACAGTTTCTTGGTAACAATATAGAAATAGTTTCTATTAACACCTTCTGAGACGTTTTCTGAATTTTTAATATAATGTACAATTCTGAGTTTTGAAGGAGCTGGGAGACATTATATTCGAAATACTGAACCACATTCTTCAAAATTCTTGGGGCAGTAGGAAATTACCAGAGAACTGGAAAGAAACTGCTATGATTTCTATTTTCAAAAGAAAAAAAAAAAGGGGGGGGGAATCCAGAAAACTACAGACCAATCAGCCTGACATCATTACCTGAGAAGATCCTGGAAAAGATAATCAAATAACAGATCTCAAGTAATTTCTAGAAGCAAGCAAAGTTATAACCAGAAGCCAGCACAGGTTTGTCAAAAACAAATCATGTCAAACAAATCTTATTGCAGTCTTTTACAAAATGTCTAGGAAATGCTAATGGACCAGGTAATACTGTGGACATATTATACTTCGATTTCAATACGTTATTTGAAAAAGTAGACTGCAACTACTTCTTGGTAAGCTAAGAAAAAATGGAGATAGACAGCATCGCTACCAGATGAATTTGTAACTGGCTGACAAACCACACCCAACATATACTCTTTAATAGAACTACATCTACATGGAGAGTAGTAAGCAGTGGAGTATCCCAAGATTCTGTTTTAGGCTGAGTATTCTTCAATATCTTCTTAAATGATATAGATGAGAGAATAGAAGGGAAACTCATCAAATCTTCAGATGACACTAAACTGGCAGGAATAGCCAACACTCCAGAAGATAGGCTCAAGATCCAGATGGATCTCGACAGATGGATCTCTCCTACATTTGTCTGGTTTTTTTGTTACCATTGTTAAATACAAAGGAAATGAAAACAAAAGCTGCTTCCATGTATTGATGAGATATTTCGCTGTGAGATAACTTGTATACATTCCTGCATAAGCAAGATCAACAAGAGTTCCCTGCTTTTTCCTTGTCCAAAAACATTTGCAATTCTAAACCTAACCCTGCAGCTTTATTTGCAAGATTTTTCAGAAATTGCTGTAGAAAAAAAAGAAATCAATGCATTTGCCTGTCTCTGATTATGAATATGGCAGTTCATTCAAATAATACTACAACTTATACACAGTTTAGTTTTAAATGTAGAATAGTATATTTTAATATAACATGGGTTCATAATTCAACTAAATCTTTGATGACTTAAAGACACATCATCAAATAATAATAGTTGGTTTGGATATGGCATATTAACAAAATTATGATAATGGAGACCTTGGTACTCTCTGAGCTTATTTGTTTTCTTACAGAAGTTTCATTACCCAATTAGGTTACATTATCAGTGGTGATTATATTTACCCAGCTAGTGTACTAGGTTACATCAACACGAATCATGTTACCTAGTTGAATAATAAAACATCTACAAGCAAACTGACTTCCGGTTTGAGCTTCTTGGCAACAGACCGAAACCTCGTCTCTCCGAGGCTTCAATCCATGCTCGCCACTGAAGCGCCCCAAGCTGGCTGGTTTCAGCACTAAGCCACCCCGTAGAGGTGGTGAAGAGGGGAGAGACTGCCTGGAGGGTAGAGGAGAACCGCATCTCTCCTCCCTAGCTGGCCATTATTCCCTTTCCCAAAGGCAGTTGCAGCGGTGGTCAGAAATGGCCACCACAAAGAAGAACTTGACTGGAAAAGAATGTACAGGAGGAAGACAAGAAGAGAAAGTTTTGGTTGACTGGGTCAAACAGCAAAAGCAACAAATAAAGTAAACTTTGGAAATTTTAAACTTAACAACATTGTTCCCAAAGAAGATTTTGAAGCTGCAAAGGAAGAGAGAGAAGGGAAAGGATTAGGTTTTTTTTTCTTCACCTTATACTGACAGGCTAAGAGACTTAAGCAAGAAATTGAATAAAAAAATCCACTTTGACATTAATAGACATCTAAGCTGAAAAATAAAATCAAGGATAATAAAGATTTCTGGACATTTTAAGATAGTTTTTAAAAGCTGAAAGGAAGAAAATAAGATATAGAAGGCAGGATCTGGAAAATTGGAGGAGACTGCCTGGAATTAAAGGAATGAACTGTAATTAAAAGACTACATGCGAAATCTAAACAAGATTCCTCAAAGATACATTTGAATGGAAACTTGGTAAGAAATAATGAGAACCCCAGGAAGAGAAAGTGGAAAAAAGAAGCAAACAGAAACAGCCTTGGATTATTTGGATTATTTGGTGATTTTTGGTTTTGCACCTTGGATGACTAAAATAATCTGGGTTGGTTGTTTTAAAAGGTTTCTTAAAATGGGTATATTTTAGAAGAAGCTGAAAACAGGATTTTTAAAAATGGAAGAAAGATGCACAAGAAGGGAGTTCTTTTGGCTTCTAATCTTCGCATAGAATGGGATCTGGAACTATGAGAAGCAAACAGAACACCTTGCAGAACAAGAAGATTGGGACAAAAGAAGAAGCCATTCTTTAATGATTCAAATAATTTAAAGTGGGGGGCGTGGAGAAGGAGGGAAAGAGAGTGAAAGGTTTAAGACTAAAAAAACAACAAAAAGAAGACAATTTGAAAGATAAGTACAATATTAGAAAGTCAAGAAGAGGGGATTTCAGATGAGAGAGTTAGAAGCAGAGAGACAGGGGTAAAAAGGGAGGGGGAAGAGACAAGGAAAAGAAGCTGTAAAAGACAGAACACAAAAGAATGGAGAAACAGGGAAAAGATATAAGGATTGTAACCATAAGTTTGTTTTAGATGAATAATGGGTGAAAATTTAATTGTAAAGGGGATTCTGCAAAGGTATAAAAATAGCATTGTTATGTTTATAAATAGAATAATTTCAGAAGAATATGATGCATAAAATATTTATTGTAATGTTGTGGATGTTTGCTAAATATAAATGAATTAAATGAACGAATTAAAGGGAACATTTTATATTATTGAGTGATGATTTAATAAAAATATAAGTAAGAAATATGGGAAAAAAAGAATGAACCAGTGGAAGTTTATAACGCGTTCCAAGAAGTATATTTTATTGAAAGAAATGTTAAGATTAAGATTTTATGAATATTAGTGTGAAATTGAATTGGAATGGAATGTGTGTTTATTTACATATAGGTTATATATATATATATATGTTTTGTTTTTTTTTAGCTCTCGCGGGTATTACATTTGTGTGTTTAGCTTCCTTCGGTATTATCCCCACGTATTGTAGTTCGTTAAAGTTGTAGCTCTGTAGTTCTGTTAAAAGTTGTAGCAGTACGTATTCAGCAGAATCTAATCTGCCATCATCAGGCTTCTGTATGGAAGTTGTGTCTCACAGTTTCCTCATGTTTTCAAATTTGGGCTGGTCTATTCTGATTGCTATTAACCTGGGTCTGTGTTCATTGGACTTGGAGTTTGATTGATGGTGTTTCTGGTTTCTTCTGTCTGTTTGTGGCTTTGATTGTGGTCAGACTCTGTTCTTTGTTGGAGTCTTCATGCAGCTGGCTTTCGTGTGAAAGGACGGCTGCTCTTCATCAGCAAGCTGGTTTCACTGGGTGCTGGTGGGGGGTGTTTGAGTTGGAGGCATCAGAGGAGTCTGTCTGTGCTCAGGTGTTTGTCTGTTTTGTGGTGTGGAGATCTTCTGTTTGAGGTGCAGGCTCCCAATGATTGACATCTGGTGGAATTCATCTCTTTCTATTCACGCTGTCAGTGCTTATTTGTTTTCCATCTCTATTGGCTTCTCTGTGTTCTGTGGTTGGGGTTTTCTATGTGCTTAGGGGGATTTGTTGCCTTCGAAGTTGATAGTTGTTGAATCTGTGGTTTATCATGTTGTTGACCTAGTGAGGAGTGTTTCCAGCCTTTTTTTACTGCATGTATTTTGTTCATCTAGGCGGGTACTTATTTTTTATTCTATGGTCTGTCCAATGTTGTGGCCGGGCATGATGTACAGGGATGTCGTATATCGTTGGTTATTCCAGGTCAATTTTGTCCTTTGGCGTTCCTCAGGATGAGCGCTTTATTTTTTTGTCTGTTTTGAAAGGCAGTCATTGAATGTGTGCCTGTGTTAGTTATCCTTACTGATATTTATCGTAGTCACTCTTTATGTAGGGCAAGACAGCTGTTCCTATAGGTCTGTTTGGATCTTCATCAGGTCTCTGTTATGTCTTGGTGTGTTTTCCAATTGTGATCAAGCTGGCTGATATTTTCGTTTTTGTGGGAGCCAATTGGCTGTCTCCCACCATTCCGCATTTCAGGGTAGGCGTGCATAGTTTCAGGTCTTTTATATGTGTCTTATCTGCCAGGGCGTTTTGGTTCTGGTGAATTATGTCTTCGCCACAGAATTTATCTGTGCGGTGGTGGTGGGTGGGCAGTTGGTAGTGCGTTGGTGCCATCGATCGTGTGTTTGATTCTTGTTTTTATATGGTCGTGTCTCCCAGTGTGCCATCTGTTCTTGGTTGTAGATTATAAATCTAGGAATCGTGTCGTTGTTTGTTTTATTTTCCGTTTTCTCATGGTGTTGTGTGTTTTAGTAATGGTGTGTTAGGTGAATATTTGTTCTAGGTTTTCGTTTCCATGGGGCCAAATTCACATAAGTGGTCATCGATGTATCTTAGCCAGTTTGGTTGGGCTGGCATAGTTTAGGGTTTGTCGATTTCCGAAATCAGGTGCTGTTACTGGGTGCATGCGTGATTCTTTCTTAGCCCCTCGCAGCGTCTAGACGCGTGCGTGTGATCTGGCGCCTGTCTTTTGTCTTTTTAATTTTTTGTCTTGTTGATTATGAAATTATTGTCTGGTGTTAGGGCCAGTGTTTCTGTTAGTTTCCCATGATGGCTCTTTTAGCTGGTTGTTTTGGTATATTTATTTATTTTTTTCTTTTGATGATTTCCAGAGTTTTCGTTTTATCGGGACTTGAGTGAATTAGTAACTCTACGCTGCGAAACTTACAGCTAGATTCTTTCTGTTTCTACGTGTTAGATCTTTTATTTTATTTCGTAAAAGTGGTATGAGTTTTGTACATATGAATGCTGCGGTTTCAGCATTGGGCTTTTGTAGTTTGTTTTGCTAGTGATATTGTAGCCTAGGTTTTTTGTAATGGGCTTTGCTCTATGGAGTCTGACTATTGGTTCGAGTAGGTTTCCTCTTTTTATTATGTTGCTTTTGTACTTTTCTCGAGCATACGTAATTATTTTATTGTGTGGTCATCTAGAGGATTTTTTCTCTGGGAGATCGGTCTGTTGGTATTGCTTGCTTAATGTTGGTCTTTGTTTATGAATTTTTCTTCTTGGTTAATTTTTCCAGATAGTCGTGGTTGGGTCGTGTTTTTAGGTTTTTGTAATGTGGAGTTCTTGGAGTAGGTCTGTCAATTTTTTTGCTATGTCTTTTCTTGTTTTATTTTTTATTTGTTTTTTTTTCTTTTTTTTTTTTTCATTTGTACTACTTGTGGCTTTATCCTTCGTTTTTTTTTGCTCTGCTGGGAGATATTATGTATGCTGTTTATCATTTTTTCAGGGTTTTGGAATCGGCTGTGATTCACTCTTTTTGCTAAATTATTTGTTTTGTGTGGTTTCTGTTGTGTGATAAGATGTGAGTTAACCTGGTGTTCTTTTCTGTCGCTTTCTACCTCGTTATTTAATTTGGTTAGTTGCTGATTCTAACTGACATATGATGGATTCTGTTTGGGTATTTTTTGGGTGGTGTGCATAACATTTTAATCTTTGGATAGGACATCTTGTTTCTGTTTTGTTGAGTTCTCTGTTGGAAACGTTGTAACTATGTGTTTTCAGGTGTTTTTGTTGGTTGTATGGAATTTTCTTGTTTCATTTTTCTAATTTTTTTTTTTAGTTTTTCTTTGTGGAAGTTTTATTCATTTTTTGTATAGTGCTTCTTGCAGTTTTTTTTTTCAGCTTCTCAAAGTTGTAGTTGTTTTAATCCTCTGTTTACCCAAAGTAGAGGTGTGTGATTTTGCTGCTCATTCCAGTGTGTATGTGTCTCAGTGCAAATCTTTTGTTTAATCTGGATCTACATTGGCAATCTTTTCTGGTGAATTCTATTTACTGAGTTATGAGCCAATATCTGGTCTTTTTCAGGATTAGTTCTGGTATTTTTTATATGTTTTTTTTAAGCTCTCGCGGTGGTGACTTACTATTTTTGTGTCTGTTTGCTTCCTTCGTGGTTTATTTTATATATATTTTATTTATACATAATACATATACTATAATTAAATATCTATATTATATTATATAATTATGTCTTTTTAGCTCTCTCGTCGTGGTACATTGACTATTTGGTGAGCATGTTAGTTTCTTCGAGTTATCCCACATCATTCTGTATTCTGTTAAAAGTTGTAGCACGTTCAGCAGATAATCTAATCTTGGCCATTCATCAGTGCGTGTATGATTGGCAGATGAGATTCTGCTGAAACATTGCTACAACTTTTTAATCAGTAACTACATGACCGTGGGATATACGAACTAAACGAGGAATTAATACAATCACTTCTAGTTATTGTATATGTATAACTGTATATATGTATACTAGGTATATATGTATTTAATGTATATTTGTATATATATACTTTTGTTTTTATCTTTTGTTAATATACGTGTCTATTTTAAGTATGTCCAAGCAGGAAATCGATTAGAGTTTATTTTATTGAATGATCTCTTGCGGCTATAATCTTTAAGCTGAATGCATTGAAGCTAATACAAGTATTTGAATGGATAATAACATTAAAGGATATAAATGGTGTTCTAACTCTAATTTGGTAACTACAGGAAAATTTGCTCTATAAGAAAAGATAATATGAAATTGTAACAGGACTAGATAAAAGTTAAATATAATGGTTTTGACTGAATTGGGAAATGTATAAATTAAAACAAAGTTGAGAAAATTAACAAGAGGGGAAACTATCTAGAAAATGGAACTGGTAATAAGTTATGGATAGAAATATAAAATGAAGCATGAAATTGAGTTTTGTGTCTGTATGAAAGAAGTTGAGTAAACCTGGGACCATGCTATTTTCAAAAAAGATGTTTTATTTGTATTTTGTCTTTGTGAAAGCCCAAATTAAATTAAAAAATAAAAACATCTACAAGCAAACAAGCAAATTCAGAAAACATGAGGACTCCATTGTTCAGCTACAAATATTATCTTTCACTGAAAATTATCATTAACACAAGAGGCCACTTTAGAAATAGATAGATAGATAGATAGATAGATAGATAGATAGATAGATAGATAGATAGATAGATAGATAGATAGATAGATAGATAGATAGATAGATAGATAGATAGATAGATAGATAGATACTGCCAGGAAAGAAATATCTTTAAATTTCTATAAATTTCTGTATGTCTGCATAACACACACACACACACCAGTGTCCTATTTCATATTGAAAAATACTGTGAATTTACCTTTATAAATTATTATGAACAGATATATAAACTTTTCAGTTTCTGAAGTAATTCAAATGATGTTTTATTTTCAAAAAATCTTCAACATCCCTTAATTTAACAGCACTATATGAGATCCCTAAGGATTGGGATCTGCAAAAATTAATATTAACAAAAACAGCAGTATGGATACAGCAGAGCAGTTTACCACATATTTGAATACATTTCACTATGTACCTAAAGGTTAATAAAATGCTGTGTATATTTTCATATTGTTAATTATATCTATTTGAGGGTATTTATTAGTTTTGTGAAGGATGCATCTTATTTTATTATAATTTTGATGACAATTTATTTTTGCCTCCCAAAGCCTTCAGGAATGGATGACAAACAAAATAAATACATAACAGTGGAATGATTCAGACAAATTATATTAGGTTACCAAAAGGACCATCTTACAAAGGGAAATTAAAAATTATATCACAATCAAGAAGAAAAGTATAGTAAGGCATGAGAAAATACGTACCTTGAACTAGCTGCATATATACACATAAGTACACAAATTATTTTAAAAGAATGAACTTGAAGTTTCTGGCATGTCTCTGAATTATGGTTTTACGTACCTCACTTTAACAAGCCGTGAGCCTCTATATTTATGTCTTAAAGCAGAATTGTGAAATGTCTCATACATCTGTTGGAGGGGAAAAAGTGGTTTGAAAAAAGAAAGCTTGGATTCAGCTAAGGAATATAAATAAGTAACAACTACATCTGGAATTGCTAAATACAGCAAAACAACAGCAAATATTAAAGTTAAATAACAATAACAAAAATAGAACAGATGGGCAGCAAAAGAGAAATAGCATTTTGTCTTTAAAAATCAATAAAACTTAACCAAAAAAAAAAAAGAGAGAGAGAGAGAAATAGCATTGGCCTATCTTTACAATGCAGCAGCCATCATTTCAATCCAGACTTTGATTTCTGGGCTCTGGGCCTTGAATCCAGACTTTTTATAGTGTTAATTTAGGTTTTTGGCCAGTGAAGGGATGCAAAAAATTTTACTACTGGTTCTGTATGCATGGCTTGGAGGGTGTTGCAGGGGAAGGTTACTGCAAAATCCCCATTCCCTCCCCACCCCACTAACCTGCTTTCCAGTTCCATTCTCCTATGCAGGGCAACAAAAGAAGACCCAGCCGATCAGCTGGGATTCAGGAGGCAGAGAATAGATGGGGGTGGGGCCAGTCACAGGTGATATTTGCTGATTCTCCGAACTACTCAAAATTTCTGCTACCGGTTCTCCAGAACTCATCAGAACCTGCTGAATACCACGTCTTCTTTTGGCAGTGGTGTAATTTTCGAACCAAATGATTTTAAATATTTCATGGATACCCTGCTATGTTCACTAGAACCTGGTGCAAACCCTCTAAGGTAGAAGGCTACATTAGGTTTACATTAGAAGCACATTTAGGTACGTCTAGTCTCAGCTGATACAAAGTTAGAATAAGGATCTGAAGGCATACCATATCATATCACTGTATCATTATTTTTGCTTTAAATGATTTCAGTGCCATTGCAATATATTGCTCCCCCGAGGAATAAATATAAGTAGATATAGCCTTGGTGTTTCTTTTTTGCTACATGTGTTTCATGGAAAAAATGGACATTTCTCCACCTGGATGAATGGAACATCATTCCTAAATAATTAAAAAGCTTTATTTTATAATTAATTTTATCTTATCATTAATGGTCCCATTCTGCTTTTTCACTCCCCTGCAAAGGATAACATCTATGTTTTGAAGCAGATAAATCAGAAGTGTATACATTGATTTGTGTCCATTCTTATTGTAGAACCCTGTCTAGTCATCTGCTATTGTTTCTGAATTAATTCTAGCTCTCCCACTTAATAGCTTAAAAAAACCTGTTTTAAAGAACTCTCATTCCCACCGCTCTTTACAGTTATAGCACAATTATAATAATAATATTGAAGTTATTTATCTTTATATTAAAATGTTGATGATAATCAGGATGAAATTAAACTCTATGTATGATTGTTACCTGTCTTTGAAATTTATAAAGTAAGATATTTGGAAACTGGTTCTAAATAATTTGTATCACAGCTGAAAGCTGAGAAAGGCATTTCTTGTTTCATGAAAAATTTGCCAATAGATGATTGTAAAAAAAGGTCCCTAATTAGATTATATAATTCTAATTCTATTTATTCTAGATTAAAAATTAAATTAAACATTAAATTCCCCATATGGATAAAATTAATTAAAGGAGGAGTCCCTTTAATTTGCTAGTTGTAGCCCACTACAGGGAGTAATGCTGATCTTTATTTCAAGAGCCATTGAGCCAGTCCTGTTTGAAGATGTTTCCATGGTCATGTGGCCAGCATGACATTATGGAGCATTATTTCCTCCCTACCAAAGTGGTACCTATTTATCTACTTGCATTTGCTTTAGAACTGCTAAGTGGACCTCATCCTAATGCACAGTGGTCTCAAACCTGGATTGTCAGCTGGATAGCCCAGCATCTCAAGGCCCGGTCCCACTGGCCAACAGAGGCAAAACGTATGCATAAAGGACACAGCGGACGAGCAAAATTTCAAGGGTGGCTCAATCTGTTCTCATCCGCTCCAAAAAGTGGTGAAAATTTGCATAAACAGAACAGAAAAGAACAGAAAATAATGGAAAAGAACGGACGTGGGTAGTATATAGCGGGGATGTTAAATGGATATTCATAGGAAGCCTAGTGGATGAAAGCGGATGGAAGTAGATGACACCTCTGAAGGGGTTCCGGGGGAGAATTTTGAAGTGGACGCATAGCGGAAGGGGCAGATGCATAGCGGATGAAGCAGATGTATCATGGACACCTATAGGAAACAAAGGGGATGCCGTGCAGATGTATATCGGATGCAAAGCGTTCACTGCGCATGCGGGGAGTAATGCGGGAGTATGAATTGCGTCAGCTCGCTGGATATAAAAAGGATGCAGCACGCACGCAGTCAGCATACAGGGGAAAGACGTGCTGCCAGATACATCTTGCAGGAACACCATGGTTCGTCAGTCAGGAAAGAAGAGGAAGTCCATGCCTACTCATTCAAGCCCTTGCAAGGTGAAGAAGTGCAGAACCAGCATCCCACCCCCTGGCACTGACTCTGAAGCTGCTGCTACTGCTGCTGCTGCTGCTGTGGTGGACCAGCGCCCAAGGCCCTCAAAGCCCTGCTGCTAAAGGCCCTGCTGCTCAAGCCCCTGAAGGCCCTGAACAATCTCCAGAAGGCCCTGATGCTGAAGCCCCTGAAGGCCTGCCAGAGGGAGGAAGAGGCAAGGGAGGAGAAGAGAGAGAGGAAACAGTACACCGTTTCCGAGGAGCATGAGGATGAGGTGCTGGAATGGCTGAGGGAGAACGAGTACCTCTGAAGAAAGGGCCACAGACTGTATCGGGACACCAAGAGAAGAGCAGGCAGCTTGGAGAGACAAGGCAGAGAGTGTGGGGTACACTGCAGAAGTACTCCTTAGATGGTGGAAGCACATGCACACCTGGTATGGCAAGCTATACCTCAAGAAATCCGGGCAGGCCGCTGTCAAGCTCACTGACTGGGAGATGTACATCATGGCCAAGTGCAGTTTCCTGGAGGATGAGATCCGCCACCGAGGAGCAGCCCCTCTGAGACCCTGTCCCTCAACAGCCACAGACAGCCAGTCCTCATTCCAGCCAGGAGCCAGCTACCCTGTCCAGGCAGGTGTCTTCAGGAGGCCCCACAGCAGAGACACCTCCGACAGCTGCACTCCCCATGCCAGCGGACTTTGAGGATCCCGTGGAGGATGACTTGTGCCCTGCTGTCACAAATGGAGGAAGAAGCAGCAGCCCCCAGAGGCCAACCCACCCCCACCTCACCCCCAGCCTCAGAGGATGCAGGCAGAGAGGCAGACTGGAGGCCAGACCACATTGTCCTGTTGGAGATCAGAGACACAATGAAGATCAGCACAGAACTTCTCTCTCAGCTGGTCCACTTGGACAGAGCATCCTCAGGCTGGAACACCTTCATCACCAACATGAGCCAGACCCTGAGGGACCTGCCCGAGGGCCAGTACCAGGTGATGAAGGAAGAAGATCACAGCACTTCTGCACAAACCCTCAAGGCCCAGCTGAAGCTTCTCCTACCCTGTCCAGGTCTGGTCCTCCACCCCAGGTGATGTCACAGCCCTTCCACAGCTTTCAACAGCCCCTCACCTACCAAGGCTACAACTACCAGGACTTCCCACAGCAGAAGCAGAACTTCCCAGTCCAGGCCAAGTTCATCAGGCACCACAGACGCCAGTCCTCATGCAACTGCAGATTAGACAGCCCCACTACACTCCTCCCAACTCTTCCTCCACCCCACAGCCAAGCCCATCAATGGACAATCTGTCATCAGTTTTGGGCCTGAACATCTCAAGTCCTTGATGAAGGGCCTCTCAACCCACGGACTGAATCAGCTCTCGGATAGCTTCCTGAACACACCACCACCTGTTGTACCCTTGGGCAAGCCCCCAATGGCGCCTCAGACTAGCACTCAAGCACAGCCACCTCCACAGTCCCTGCCCGCTTAACAGCTGAGACCATGGACATGACTCAGAGTGACTGGAGAATCGTGTCAGAGACTGAGTTTTTTACTTCTTAAGTTTATCTTTGCTTAAGACACTTTACTTGGTTCATTTTGCTTATTTAATAAATTTATAAAGGTTACCTAAGAAAGTTAATAAAGGTTATCTTTGCTTAAGACACTTGGTTCATTTTTTTATCTTAGTGAAGATTGGAGAAACTTATCAAATGGTTAAGCCTTTGCATGCTTGTGGATAGATAAGGATAGTTGTGGATAGATAAACCTCCAGTACAAGCATAGTGGGACTGTATGGTCCACCATCCCAGCTGCCACACATATGGACCTTTATTATCAATAACAATTTATTCATTGATCAACACATTTCAATATAAACAAAACTCTTTTATTAATGCCCTATTCATTGTAGGACCACTCAACATACATGGCACAATCTCATCAGTGCTATGAGACAGGCTCAAGGAAGCATCCATTAATCATCTGTCATCCTGTCTTGCCGCTCCACTGCTCCAGCTGGGGAGTTGCACCAGTGTCTCAGGAGGCTGCGCTGCTTCTTCCCTTCACGTGAAGCTCTGTTGGGGCCTTGTACATCCACAGTGTCTATCAGGTACTTGTGTACTTGCCTCCATTCCCCAGGCTCCATGTCTTCATTCCCTTGTTGAGGGTCCACAAGTCTGTTCTGCAACACTGGGTATCGGCGGTGTGCATGAGATTTGTCAGGATGCAGCAAGCTTCCACGATGCTCCTCACAGTATGTGCCTCATGCTGCATGGTGGTGAGAAGTATCTGGAACCTTTTGGCCAGGATGCCCAAGGCATTCTCCACCACCCGTCTTGCCCTGGACAGCCTGTAGTTGAAGATCCTCTCTTCATGGGTGAGGTATCTGAACTGTACGGCTTCATGAGGTAGGTTCTGAGGGGAGAACGCGTCATCACCAACGATGAAGTAGGGCACATCTGTGTGTCGTTGGGTAGGGGGTCTGGACCTGGAAAACCCATTGATGCAGGCTGCGTTCAGCCCATCCTTAGGTCACTTGCATTGTATACCTGGCCATCTGAAGCTGACCATTGCCTGAAACATCGATGTACATGAACTTGTAGTTAGCATCAACCATGGCAAAGAGGATGATACTGAAGAAGCCATTGTAGTTGTAATAAGTGACCCTGAGTTGGCTGGAGCTTTTGCAGGCCACGTGCTTCCCATCTATGGCTCAATGGTGTGGGAAAGTTTCCACCTCTGATACCACTCTTCTGCAATTTTTCTCAGCCTTGTTCAGTGGTGGGGCACTTGAGGAGCTCCTCCACGTATTCTCCAATGATGGCCTGCCACCACTTCTCTGACCACTTTGTGATGCTGTTGTTTGGCACCCTCCATGCATACTGCATGTTTCTGTATGTGGTTCCAGGGGCCAGGTGCCGCAGAGTCAGTGCCACCTTCAGTCCAGGGTCCAGGTTGAGATGGAAGTTGGTGCTAGGCTTGGTCCATTGGGTCTCAGACGCTGTACAACTTCGTCAAACATGGCTGGTGGCATCCTCATGAAGTGATGGAATGCACGAGGGTCTTCATCCTCAGCTTCCACCATCAACTGCTCATACAGTCCAAACCCCATTCTTCTCACAATCCATCCTCGGACCCACACAGCTCTTGGACATCTCCTTCTTCTCCTTCTGTGTAAAACTTGATGCAGTCTGAACGGTTTGGTTCTGGTGATGAATGAGCGCAGCTATCATACGGACTGTGTCATCATCCATGGTGGAGAACAATTGATGATATTGAAGACCAAGACTAAGGGTGATGAGGTCTGTACACCACGGCTGCTGGACTCATACTGAGATCCAGATGATTTTCTCCACCTTTTTATACAAAATATCGGTTGTCCACTAGTGTCCTTCTACATACTCTAGACATACTCCAGACATCCTAAATATACGAGATACATCCCAGATACAAACGTTTTATCCATTTTTAAAACTTTATATACGAGATGCATACACTAACATCCTTTCTATTTCCGTGCTACTAACGCTGTGTAGACGTTCCATGTACCTTTTCTTTCTTCCTCTTTTCCATTTCAGCTGCAGCGGATGTGAGTTGAGGGGATGGCCAGAGGATGCAGAGAGGATACAGCGGACGTGTAACGGATGATAACGAGCATAGAACGTTTGTTGCCCGTATATGTCATTGGATGTACATTGTACGCAGTGGAAAGTTCATCCATTCACAAAGTTTTGTGCAGCTCAAAACTTCTTGCGCGGGATGAAATTGCTGTGGATGGATGCTCGATGGATAGAGCGTATGAAACACGTATGCACTGAGTGCATAGCATTTTCCAATGGATGGCAAGCTTTTTTTAACGTTTTACATCCTCTTTGCATCCATAAGAGCAGTCGGACTGGGCCTTTAACTGCTGAGTTATCACAAAGCCTCACAGCTGAAAACATATCTTTAGCTAATTTTCTTTCAGTATTTTTTAAAAATAAGTAAAGAGATACCATTTTGAAAGAATGGAACCTCATGATAAACCAAGCACAAGGGGACAAAACTCTAAAGAATGAAAAGCTAAAAGAAAGACTCTAAGCATACATAAGACTATGTTTATGATCCTTAATATTATTGGAAATTAATTAAGGAATAATTAAATTCCATTTGTTTCAAGGGGTAACGTGTAGCCTCAACCATTTCCAATCTTGAGAATATACTATGTATGATTCTTATCAGCAGATAAGATTCAGTGTATTCTTATCTGTATTAGACTACGCATTAATTTTTCATTTAAGATGTTATCACATAATCACATATGTAGCAATTCCCTTGTTTAAATGCTATCTCTGTTCTCTTAAATTATGCCTTTGTTGTTTAGCATTATTTTAAAAAGCTGATCATAAATGTGTTGTCCCAAGTGGAGAACAGAAAAAGGAATGTATTGGTTAATGGAGACATTGATGAAGTTTTGGAAGCAGGAAAACTTCAGTCTGAATGATCTGAAAATAAGTAGATTTCATAGAAGCTGTTATCATGTTGAAACAAAGCATAAATGAGTTGTTGAATTTCTTGGGACAGTAGGGCCTTAGAGTTTCAAGGAACAAAATTATAATATGTGGAACTTGAAGTTAAATCAAATTAGTCATGGAAGTAAGACAATAAATCCTGAAAGGATTGAGGGGATAGTTAGACGAATAAGAAGGAGGTTCAGGAAATGGATGAAGAAATGGAATACTAAGAGTAAATATATTTACTATGAGGAATATAATACATGAGTGAATTTATTTGGGAACTAGCATTAATACATTAATATATTTGAAGAGAATATATTTGTAGAAACATGTAAATGATAGCAAATGGGGAGAATTTATACATTTTGTACAAATAAAGAAGAGAGTTATGCAGAAGCAGATAGGAGAAGGAAGGAATTTGATCATTTGGCCATTCCAGAGAATACAAGTAGATTACACTGAAATGCCAGCAGTGGAACGTTGAAGTGTTTTCTGGTAATTTTGAATGAATGTGTTTCTGTGTGCAAAAGCAAGTGCTCCAATGATTGTACTAATAATATAATACTTAGATATGGTTTGGTTGAATCTATTGACAGTGATAAAAGCATACACTTCACTGTCCAACTGGTGCAAAAGAGAATGGAGCAATTGAGGATGAATTGGCAGTAACACATGGATATAGACTGAGTGGCTGCGTGGAGAGAATGCAACAACCTTTAAAAAGATCAGTAAAAAGGTTGACACTAAAGATGTTTTTGTAAAGAACTGTATACTTGGGTTCTCCATTTCTTATCTCACTTCAGGAAAAAAAAAAAAGACTGCTAGCTCAATTTGCTGTCTACAGAGAATTTGCTGTCCAGAAGTTCCAGCCTGATGATTGGATAAAAAGCTGAGCAAATAGCCAAGCCTGGCACAGCTTTTGCTGAATCCTGTTGACCACTGAAACAGTAGTCTGGATAAATGACCCTCTGAATAGACAGTGAAGGAAGGCACATATAATCCTTTTCAACTTACATTTTAAAGTTACATATATACTTAGTTTACGGAACATTGGGAGATTGAGTTGCTTATTTGGCTGGGAGTAATAAACTTTTATATTGTGTTGTTAATTTTATTGAGAAAAAGATAGTAGTCTAAAGGTGTGGTACAAGATGGAAGAAAGAAGAAGTGGATGTAAGTTCCCAATGACCAGTTGTAAGTTTTGACATATAAACTAGAGATGTCTGGTGGGAGGGGGCCTAGTCCATTTAATAATATGATAGCGATAGTGGTTAGTACCTTGTGTGGGGTAGGAATGGAGGCTTCTGATGTATTGTCTAGTTATCCAATGACTTGGCAGAAGCTATGTTTCCATACTGAACCTGACAGTGAATATTATCAAATGCAAATACCACTGATACTAACTGAATCCACAATTGAGATAAGATCCACCTTGGATGATGGATTACCTTTAGGTAGATATCCAAAGTGTAATCGCAAATGAGATGTAGTCACACAGGGATGTGTTATGAAGACTGACAGCTTTATATAATCAGTGTGTTGAATTATATGATACTTAGTCCTTCCTAGGACTATTTTTGTCAATATATTGAATTAAGAAGTATTCAATTGAAGGTTATGTTTTTGTGTGGAGACCTTCCATTTATATGGAGAGGTAGATGTACAGTTGGATGCCTTCAAGATCCTAAGGTTCCAATTAGAGTTTTGCAATTTCACTAGCTTATGATTGTGTAAAATATAATTGTCAAGGAAAAGAAAGAGGATGAGGATATATAATCCTTTACCTACTGAGGATATGTTTTCTTGTACTGAAATAGAAGAGATAAATGCAATGGAACAAGTGTTATACCTGAATGGTAGTTTAAATTTTTTGGCTGATGCATTTGTAAATGCAATAGGGGTAACCTATGCAATATGCTATATGACAACAGGTATGGCAGTAGCAAACTTCAGAAACATAAACAAGTAAATAGAGTTATATTATGATATGATGAATGATAGTCTTTCTAATGGTGGTAGATTGTTTTTGGATAAACAGGAGAGACACACATATAAAGCAATGTATGCATGTATGTAAGTTCTTTATACACTGTTGTAAGGCGACTAAGCTGAAGAGAAAGGATATAGAAGGAAAGAGATTAAGCCAGCAAGAGGTTTGGCTTATGTTAAGGGAGATAAATTAGGATCATTTCCAGATGTAAAATGATATCAAAAAGAGAGGCTGGATTGTTATATGTGAAAATTATATATTGTAAGTTACACCTGAAAAAATGAAGAACACAAGAGATTCCATGTTTATCCAAAATATGACCTGTAAGATGATTACTGGATAGTTATATAACTGTATCTAACAAACATATTATGTTTTGTAACTTGTTATGTGTATTTAGATGGACATAACAGGAAGAAGACATAGTCATGAAAACAGGGGAAGTTTCCAAAGACGAGGAAACAGGTAGTACACTACAATAGTATGGGTGTGGTGTAGGGAGATACGTAACTTGGATAGAAGCCAGGAAAGGGGCAGATATGTAGCCAGGAAAGTGGTAGAGACTGTATATTTGAACCTGTATATAAATCCCAGCCCTCCTGAATTCTGAATTCTGAGCAGAATTCCCTTTTCAAAAGTTTAATAATAAAGCTCTTCCATATTGTTCACTGTCTCCAGCTGTTTTTCATTATTATTATCACAAGAAATTATGTGTATTATCCCACATCATTGTAGTTGTGCTTTTAAAGTTGTAGCAACGTTTTGGCAGAATCTCATCTGCCATCATC
>BHFT01051738.1:0-19300 GCA_004320025.1 Laticauda laticaudata
TGTTTATGCAAATTTGGGGCACTTTTGAGAGCGGAGAACAACGGATGGAAAATTTGCTCGTCCGCTGTGTCCTTTTTCCATATGTTTTGCATCCGTCGGCCAGTGTGACCTAGCCTTAACATTTTAAGTTTTATTTCCTTTTTCCCTTTCGCTTTGTTTGTTGTTCCATCTGCTCTGTTTTGCTGGTTTCTTGTCTGTTTGGCTCCTCCTCTGCCTGAACTTCTTGTTTTTCTTCTGTAGTTTGAGTCACCATTTTGGAATTTTCTTCCATATTCTGTATTTTACTGAGTTAGTCATTCATGCTTCTGTTCATCATTTCTCTTATAGTTTTTAATTCCAATGCTATTTCTCTGCATTTTTTGCTCATTTTTATTGTTTGTTTTATTTTTCTATCCAATTATCCAGCATCTTTATTTAAACCAATTTCCCCCCTTCTGTCAGTCCAGTATCCACCAGACTTTGTAACCCAAGTTCATCAATCTATTTATTTTCACATGTCCAAATCACATGTCTAAATCTTCAAATATTCCTCCACTGATTTAAATTAAATATTCCAATTTACTGGGGTCTTTTAACAATACAGTTCCTTTTATTTTCCTTTAATTTCAACTTTAAATATGTCAGGTTGTCAGGATCTACAGGATTTTTCTTTTAATAGCAGGTGGCGCTCTTATATCAGCTTCCACTTTCCACCTTTTGTCACGTTTATCAATATTTTCAATTGTTAGTTATGTTCTTTTTCCACAGTCAATTACAGCATTTTAAGTAATGCTTCTCCACCATTAACCTTGTACAATCACCAATTCCAATTTTGTAGATTCTTTTTTGTAAAAGTTTTCCTTTTAAGTTATTTCCTTTCCATTTAAGTTTTAAAGAATAAGTTCTTTGTTTTTCCCAAGTTGTTTCCCTGTATTTTTCTCACATTAACAATCACCGCCAAGTTAAAGATAGTTCTGAGCCCTTTTCTGAATCTTCTTTTTCAGGGTTATGAATAAATAAAATAATAATTCTTCTCACCCAGTTCCACACTATCACTGTCTCCACTCCTGCACTCTTCCTAGATTGAAGCTGTCTCTGACTGTGTGGTGGCCATTTAGTCACCTTTCACGACGTGGCTTGAAGAGCAGAAGCCTCAGGGGTCTACAGAGGAATTGCATTTTCCCCTGAAACCTCACCAGTCACCTCTTCCTTGCTTCACCACTCTTCCTTTCGGAACCCACAAACATGCAGAAGCCAGCGCAGGGAGCAGAGAGCTCCATTATCCTGCTGCTGGGGTCGCCACAGTGTCTTCCTTTCTCTTGCAGTCCTGCATTCTAACCACTGCGCCACTGCAGTTCATCATGCGGTACATGGCTTTAGGAATTCTTTCAAGCCTCTTGGTTGGCAATAGTCATAAGAAACATCTGTATTTTCTTCTGTGGTATGAAATCATATGTTGTATGTGGGTTTTTGCTGTCTCTTTGAGATCCTATTGTATGTGTTTGTGTTTATGTTTACGTGGGAAAGTGCAGGACACCTGTATACATTCAGTCAGATCACCAGAGGTGCTTAGAATGGAGGAGTCTGCAGCTCTTACCAAGGGCCTCTCCCACTGGGGGCATTGAGGGATTTTTTTTCTGAAAAATTGGATTTGATTCATTTTCAAATTCAAACTTTTTTTTACTGAAACCAAATTTGAAACAGATTTGTTTAAGTTTTGGAGAGCTATACTGATGACAGTACTAAGCCCCTTTATGTAATTTATTTCCAATGGTGTATTGTGTTAGTAAGAATAAAATATCTGAAAAAAGAAAGAAATAGTGCAAAATTGCCATTGAAAGTCCTTGTTTCCTCTTTTTCCAACAACATAGCTTGGTTCCTTTCCCATTAGCAATGTAAGAGTCTTGAAGGACCCCTTCATAAAAATTACAAAAAATATAAAAATGTAATAACATAATTCATTTTTAACCCACACAGTCCATGTTTTACATTTACAGCAACATTTGGCAGCTGAGTTGCAACCCAGTCATTTTTGACAGCAAAATAGTTGGCATATAAAAATAATAAAACATATACATTTCCAAAATTTGTACTAAAATTGTGAAACGCTCAAGTTCAAAAATGTGTGTGTACTTTTTTTCAACCATGTAGAATCCCTTATGGGACTCCAGTTCAGAAAGACTGAATTGATCTACATGTCATTGTGCTATAGGACAATATGCAAAAGGTTATCCCTACATGTTTAGATCTTTTATAATAGTATAGATGGGCAGCCCATGGAACATGTGTGGCATTTTGTATGACTTATATACCATGTTTCCCTGAAAATAAGATCTATCCCCAAAATAAGACCTAGCCTGATTTTTAAACATGCACCTAATATAAGCCCTACCCAAAAATAAGCCTTAGTGAAGGGTTGGGCATGGCCAGCACAGGAGGCAGTGAGCATGCCTGTCCAAGCAGGTGAGTTGTTTACCTGTTCAAGCAGCTGGCAGAGGTGGGGGAGACACACAGTCTGGATGCACTGCACAGGCTGTATAAAACCCGAGAGTCAATGGGCTGGAGTGTGGCCGGCTGCAGGAGGCTTGTCTTCTCACATCAGCACTGGCAGCAGATGGAGGCAGAGGCATGGGGGGGGGGGGNGGGGGGGGGGGGGGAAGGCAAGTGGTCTGGATGCGCTGCATGGGCCGTGGGAAAGCCAAGAATTGGTGGGTCAGAGCAGGCAGCCATGGAAGACTCATCTTCACATCTCGGCTTGCCTGCAGCCCAGATGGTGCATCAGGATCGCTTGCCTTCCATCTGCTGCTGGTGCCACAGATGAGCCTTCCATGGCTGGCTGGCCACTCCACCCCACCAACTCTTAGCTTTCCCGCAGCCCATGCAGCACATCCAAATCGCCTGCCTTCCCCCTCCCCCAGTGTCTCTACCTCCATCTGCTGCTTGAATTGAGAATCAACTCATTTGCTCTGCACGGGCTCCACTGTCCCAGAATGAACCATCCAAGGGATTGGATGGCTACAGCTACTGCCAGATACCATTGGTGCCTGCATATTTGCCGCCGCTTGTGTGCACGCCCGAGGGATGGGGTGCCCAAATGAGCTGATCACTCTAAAATCGTGTTTCCTGAAAAATAAGCCCTAGTGCTCATTTTGGAGTCCCAAAATTATAAGACTGGGTCTTATTTTGGGGAAAACATGGTATGACCAAGATTTTTTCTTTTCCAACTGATCAAAAATAAATGGTAAGCGCAAAGTTGCTGTTCAGAATTAGGAAAACGTCTGTTTCCTCTTTTCCCAGCAAGATAGCTTGGTTCCATTCCCATTTATCAGTGTAATTCAAAATCTTAAATAAGGTCATGAGTGTTCCAAGCAAACTCTCCATTTCGATTCAGTGCTCAGAGACAAGGTCCATCCAAGTAAGAATTTATTTTAAAAAATCATATTGGCACATCTGGGAAAATACGAATCTGAATTCCTGCATTTTCCCCTGCTATATTAAATTCACACCCAGTCCCTTTTCTGATGACCCTCAAGTCACACTCTCCAATCCACCTCCATTCTGAACTCTTATTTTCTTATTTTTTTATTTGTCAATTGCTTACAAGATAATAGATATAAGTAAAACATAGTTATGAATACATGGATACATATAAGAAAATTAATATATATATATAAAAGAAACAATAGGACAGGGACAGGCACGTTGGTGCACTTATGCACGCCCCCTACAGATCTCTTAGGAAAGGGGTGAGGTCAATAGTAGACAGTCCAAGGTTAAAGTTTTGGGGGTTTGGGGAAGAAATCACAGAGTCAGGTAGGGTATTCCAGATATTGACCACTCTGTTGCTGAAGTCATATTTCCTGCAATCAAGTTTGGTGCGATTAACCTTGAGTTTGTATCTACTGTTTGCTCTTGTGTTGTTATGGTTGAAGCTGAAGTATTCATTGACAGGTAGGACATTGCAGTGTATGATTTTATATACTATACTTAGATCGGACCAAAGGTGACATAGTTCTATGTTTTCTAGGTCGAGAATTTTGAGTCTGGTTGCATAAGGTATTCTGCAAAGAGTAGAGGAGTACAGAATTTTTCTTGTGAAATATTTCTGGACTTTCTCAACTGTGTTAATATCAGATACGTAATGTGGGTTCCAAACTGATGAGCTATATTCGAGTATTGGTCTAGCAAATGTTTTGTATGCTCTAGTTATTAATGTAATATTACCAGAGAAAAAGCTACGTAAGATTAGGTTAACAATTTTTAATGCCTTTTTGGCTATGTAGTTACAGTGGGCTCTAGCACTTAAATCATTAAAGATGAGTACTCCAAGATCCTTGACAGAGTTTGGATCATCAAAAGGTCTTGACTATTTAGTCTGTATTTTATTTTCTGATTTTTTTTACCAATATGTAGGACAGAGCTTTTATTTGTTGAGATTTGAAGTTGCCATTTGTTTGACCATTCTGTCAAGGTCTTTTTGAAGGGTAGCAGTATTGTCTGTGGTGTTGAATAGCTTTACATCATTAGCGAAGAGAATGTAGTTGCTCTTGATATGATCACAGAGGTCATTTATGTAGAGTATGAAAAGAGTTGGTCCGAGAACATTGCCTTGGGGGACACCAAATGTTGACAGGTAACTCCTGCCAAGTCCGGTCACTCCCTTCCAAACTCCAGCTACTCGGCCTTGGACTCAGGCAAAAGAATGTTGTTGTGGCTGTCCTCCCTTCTCACTTTACTTTCATTCCCACGGTTACCCATCCTTCCTTGCGGCGACCCTAAATTCGATTCAAGATGGATGTGTGCTGACAGGGGAGATGGGAGTTAAAGACTTCTATTTTTGTTTCTGATGGACTTCAGTATCACTAACATCTTACTACTAAAATCAGTGGAAAACAAGAAGCTCTCCTAATGATCCCTATGAGGAAGATAGATTATGCATGTTCTATTGATTCGACACACAGGGCAAGCAAAATTAAAAGGAAGTTCTTAGGTTACAATAGAAACTGGGACTAAAATTTCCATTTCTAGGTCATGTGATAAACAATGATGTCATGTGATCACATTGTTTAGTGACAGCAATCATAGTAGTCTCAGTTGCTGTCATTAAGCAAAGGCCACATGGATCATTAAGTAGGGACCACACATGATTACAACATAAAAACAGGCATTGAAAGTTTAGTTTTACTTTACTTTATTGTCATTGCACCTTGTGCAACGAAACACCATCTTCAGTGCACATCATGACCACGAAAATAAACACAAACACACATCCTTTATCTTCCACACATTGAACTGAAAACCCCCAACACCACACCAACACTGCAGTGGACAGCAGAATTCAAAAAAGCTACTGGCCTGGGATAGAACCTGTTTTTCAGCCTATTTGTCCTTGTTTTAATTATTCTGTACTGTCTGCCAGATGGTAATAGTTCAAAAAAAGGGTTCCCAGGATAAGATGGATCTTTGAGAATGTTTTGAACTTTCTTAAGGCAGCAGGAGCTATAAAGCTCTTCCAAAGAGGGGATAGGGCAACATGATCTTCTGGGCATGACATTTAACCCCCTGGAGTGCGTTCTTATCTTGGCCACTTGTGCAATTGGCAAGACACATACAGAGGTGCTAGTATGTAAATGCTCTCTATGGTGCAGCGGAAGAATGGTCACGTGCAGTTTTTCATTTCAGTTGTTTTCTGAGAAGTCTCAGGTAGTATAATCTCCTGCTGGGCCCTTTTGACCAGTAGTGCAAATGGTGACGCACCCTCGTCAGGTTCTCTTTATGGGTTGCACCCAGAAACTTAAACTGGCGCACTTGCTCACTCGGTCTCCAGAGAGCAAGGGCTGGATGTCTGATCTGTACCTTCTATAATTCCCACTGTATAAGCTCCTTGGTCTTATTGGTGTTGAGGACCAAGGTAATTGTCCCACCCACATCTCGGTAGGCAGACTCATCTCCCCGGAGACTAAGTTCCCACCACTATTGTATATCTGCAAATTTAGCATATAGTAATTACTAGCCGGGTGAATTGGGAAAAAAGTCATGCGCAACATAACGAGTAATTAGAAGTAAGGGAAAAACCCTTCCAACACAAACCCTGGTATGTGTGTACCAAGTGTTAAGAATAAGGGCGTATGATTTTTAATCTGATCCTGCTGTGAGTGGACCAGACAGAGAAATCTAATAATCCAAAGGCAGATTGAATTAGAAAGCCCACAGGTCTAGAAGTTTAGATTTCTGAAGAAATTCTGTGAAGAATTTGTGGTTAAATGCTGATTTTAAAATCCACAAAAAGCATACTCACATAACCTCCCTGCTGTTCTAGATGAAGTCAGAGCAGTGTGAAAGTGATGGCTATAACGTCCTCGTAGAGTTATTTTTTTCTGTATGCAAACTGGTGTTTTAATCAAATGAAACCAGAAATGGATGTGCTGCAGACAATTTCTCAAAAGCACTTCAATGATGATAGGAGTGAGTGCCAAACTGTCTGTAATGTTGAGGTTATTGATAGGGACTTCTTTGGGCAGCGGAACAGTGGCTGGATGCCTTCAAACAAGATGGAATAGTGAACTGGGTAAAAACGCGATTGAAGATCCTCGGTAAAGACTACCAGCACAATTGTGTTCAGTCACAGTCTTTAAACACTCAGCCAGAGATACCATCAGGACCTGCATCTTTCTAGGGTCCATAGCCCTCAAAATGACTCCTCACGCTCCGCTGTTCGCTCCTCAGCAATGAGGTTGCATTGGCTGGCAGTTTGTATTTTAATCTGTCTCTGATGTCTGCACTTCAAAGGCAAACAAAGAAAATGATTCAGTTCCTCTGCCAATGTAAGCATCCCATCAGCAGGGATGACATTAGTCATTGAGTTTTGTAATTATGTTGAAATCCTCTCACCACATCGCCTCTGTTATTGCTATACACAATTATCCTCAACTCCGTCTTATAATCAGTCCTTGGCTTTCCACAATACCATTTCCTTCAGATTAGCTTGCAACACTGTATCTTGCCCCATCACCGACGCTAAAGGCCTTGTCCTGTTTATCAAGAGGCACTGGACTTTCTTGGTCATCCAGGGTTCTGATTGGGATCAGTCCACATAGTTTATCTCTACAGTGATGAGTATCTGTGCAGTGCTTGAGTATAGCACAGAACAGTTGCAGTATACACCTCTAAGGTCAGGGTGGTAAAAGATGTCCCAATTTGTGTTTTCAAACAATCCTGAAGTTGTTGGGAAGCATCTTCTGGCCAAGATTTACTGTCTTTATTATAGGCAAGTCATCTCCTAAGAGGGATGTACGCTGGTGTAAAATAGTGACATATGGTCTGATTATCCCAATGTAATTGTATACCTTAAGTCATGTTTGATGTTGGATATACTTTTGTCCGAACATGTTTGCTCTCTAATCAGCACACTTAACATGCTCGATGAATTTAGGGAGCACTGCTTCTTAAATCAGTCTTGATTAAAGTCCCCTGCTTGATATGCACAGCATCAGGATACTTTATTCTGCCTGATTACTAACAAATGTTATACAAAATCCCAAAGCTATGGAGTGTTTGGCATCAGGTGGGAACATAAACTGCAAGTAATCAAAAACCACGTTGAAATTTCCCAACAGAAGATATATGGGTCTACATTTAAGACTCATATACTCCAGATCGCATGGAATAGTGGCTGTCTTACACTCTTTGTATTGATACACCAGCTTTTGGTTCACATAAAGGCTTAAAACCTCCCCCTTTGATCTTAGCCAGAATCTCTGCTCTTGTGTCTGCCAGTTGAGCTATGTAGCCTTTCTTGGTCAAATCAGCTGCATGCTCTGCATCTGGAATGAGTGAATGAAGCCAAGTTTCTGTGATTAGCAAAACATAGCAGTTCTTGATGAATTTAGTCTTTCAATTTGTAGCCTTAATTCTTCCATTTTGTTTGTCAGAGATCTTGCATTGGTAAGAAATATACTTGGAATTGAAAGCTTGTGTGGAAACTTACTCAGGCTAAAGAAAACCCCAGCACTGCATCCTCTCTTCCTCTACCTGTTCCTCTTTCTCCGCCTCTTCCTCCTTCCTACAGGGATAGCGATCCATGGCTCCCCCAGGGGCCTAGCTGCCTCCTTCGGTATGTTATGAAAATATATAAAATTGTCCGTAATAGCCTTTTCATATTTTGGTCCAATTTGTAACAAGGCTTGCTGACTATAGATGTTCCTTGCCCCACAAGATTCAATCAAGGAAAGGATCCAAAACACACACAGAATTATACACACCCTACACTGAAAGGAGGAGCCGTTAGCCACAGTATCCATGTGCGCAGCCATCTTGAAAACTGTTTTTCATCAGGCAAGCAGGCTGGTAGTTGAGAGCTGCAGGTCGGCAGGTGGGCAATATGGAGTACGTATGGGCAGGGTGATGCCCTACACACAGGCACTATGGAGGCTGCAGGTGAATGTTACAGAGTGTGATGTGTTTATGCCATGGGTCACCACTGTGGAGTATGAGCAAGTGAGTGCTACAGAGTATAAGCAGGCATTATGGAATATGAGATCCCCATGCTATTCCATGGGCTTCTCAGGAGAAAAAGCAGTGGGAACAGAATCAACTTGCAACCTCCTGCACCCCCCCCCTTTCTCATTGACTTTGCTTGTGGGAAGCCAGATGGTAGGAAGATCACGGATGGTGGTCATGCAACTGTTAGAAAGTGCAAACATTGTGATTGCAAGCCTGTTGCCAATACTGGAATAGTAATCACATTCCACAGGCATGCTGCAGTGTACAGAATTTCAAAGATTGGTCATAAATCCCCTTCATTCAACCCCATTGTGACTTGGAACAATCCCTGAATCAGCAGTCATAATTTGAAGACTACCTATACTATTATATATTCATGGAGAACATGTATTTAATGCAGAAGCTCCAGTCTTAGCACCTCTCAAATAAAAGGACTGGAAAAGGCTTCTGGATTAACACTAAAGATCTATTTCCATTTCAAATTAGATGTTTCTGTGTAAGATTGGCCAAAGACCTTGCTTGACATTAAATCTTTTGAGATTGCTAAAATCTTGGAAAACGTAACAATTTGTATGAAATTTTAAACAACTTTAAAGGATAGCTATCATGCAGTATTGTCTTGGAATTTTCTGAACTCTGAATAAAAGATTGAAAACAAGAAAGAAGGGAGATAAATATGCCAGTACTGCACTATTGTTGCATTCCTGGTACCAGATATGCCAAAAGTGAATAATTGATCCCTATAAAAAGATTGATTCACCTGCTTTATCTATATTGGTGCCCCCCAGAGAGTGTGCATATCAATTTCCAATTGTCCCTGAACTCAGCAAAATAATTGTTTATTACTTTGAGGAATTTATCCAGCAGAACTTGTACGTACATATGAAGGTACACTAACATATGCAATTTTATCATTTTATGCTGGGCTGGAGATGGGGTGGAATTGAATATAGAAGTAATTTTTAATTTGAAGAATATAAGAGAAGCATTTAGTTTCAGGAAGCTCTTAGACTTGAATTTGACATTATTCTGAGAAAGTTAAAAGAAAAAAAATGGAAATAAATAAAATAGAACTATTTGAGGAAATTTGGGCAGAATGTTCAAGTCTTCTTTCATTCTTCCTCCAGCTATGGTTACAAAAGGACAATTCATATGTTTACAAATAACAGATTTTACCAATTTACTGCATATCTGCAAAGTGTCCAAAATTCCTGACACTTTAATTCCAAATATGGAAGCAACAAGTTGACTTTCTTATAACAGCAAAGAGATGTCCTGAAAATCCTGGAACTACTTCCACAGTATAGCCCAAAGCATATGTTATGAACACGTTCTTATCCACCAAGAGTTAAGTTGGATATTATGAAGACTTTACTTGCTGGGATATAATCAAGAGAATATACTGCTTATTGTGAAGGAAAAAATCATTCTAATCCATGCAGATAACTTTATGAATTTCAGAATTTCAATGGTGGCAGCAGTAGGATAAGCCCAGTATGAGTTAGGATTTCATCTTTAGAATTGCATCTACAATAGCAAAACAATCTAAACCCCCTGTTCAGAATATTTTCTGAGATGCTAAATATCTACAGTTAAAATTATATTTTGATTGTAAGATCAAAATACACTAATTTCAAAAAGACCTGGCATTAATCCACACAAAAAAATATTAAAGCACAGTATTCTAGTTATTGGGTAAATATATCATGCCAGCTTTATCTATTTCCTTTCAACTTCTTTATAAAGGAAAAGGAATCCCAATACTTCCAAAATGTTATTGAGTATGAAATTTCAGCTACAGCAACAGCATTCAGATCAAAGAGTTAAATAAAAATCTATTTAAATAAACTGCTACAAAGCACACAGTTGCATATTTGATTGAATTTAAGTTCTATAATTAGAATGAAATAACACATGAAATTAATAAAATGTTTTTTGCAGGTCTGTTCGCTGGTTGGACAGATGTATTGCAGCACACAGCAAACCTAACCAGCAGAATTTATTTGCTATTATTCAGGGCGGGCTGGATCCTATCCTTCGAAACAAATGTCTAGAAGGTAAGGTCACTTTTATTTTGAAACTGGGCAATTCCAGCTGTTTTAAACAGCCACTAATTCAGAACAGACTACAAAAGAATTAGAATGACCTAAAAGCCTCATCTGTGATTCTGATTGTGAAATAGGCTAAACTCTGAGGCTTTCAAATTATCTCCTGGCCATTTGTTTGCCAAAATGGTTTTTAAAACTTACAACAATATATAGATAATAAGCTTTAGATACATTAATGTCCTTCATCTGTCTCTTTTTCTTCCCATCACCTGCTAGAGATGACAAAACGAGATGTTCCAGGTTTTGCTATTGGAGGTCTCAGTGGTGGTGAGGCCAAAGATCACTTCTGGAGGATGGTAGCCCTCAGCACAAAACATCTCCCAAGGAACAAGCCTCGCTACCTAATGGGAGTTGGGTAGGAACAAACAAACCATATTATTAAATGGAATAAGGATAACCACTTTTTGCAGTTGCTCACCTGATGCATGTTTCTTATCTCTGTTCTGCTCAAAGTTATGCTACTGATCTGGTGGTGTGTGTTGCCCTGGGCTGTGACATGTTTGATTGTGTCTATCCCACAAGGACAGCAGTAAGTATATGCATCAACTTGGGAGGGAGTCACCAGTTGATGCAAAGAAACAGATTGGCTTTGAAAGACTGTAAAATGAGGGGGGATTTTGTAGAGATTTTAAATACCCACCCCCTGGGGAACCAGTGTTGTTTTCAGTCGTATCTCTGAAATATGTGGGCCTCTTTTCATTTCCAGCGCTTTGGTTCAGCTTTGGTCTCCTGGGGCTCCCTACAGCTGAAGAACAAGCAATATGCTAAGGATTTCCGACCCATTGATGAAAACTGTCCTTGCCCTACCTGCCAGAGGTTTGTGTGCTTGGGTTGGAGTGGATTTTTAAACAAATAGGAATGGCAAAAGAACTTAATAAAATTAAGGGAAAAATTAAATTCATATCCTCGTTTAGTCACAAAATTCAAAACATAATCATTATCAGCTACATATGCTTTCTCAAACCAATTGATCTCAACCAGTGATATGAAGATAAATATGGTGACATCATTCTGAGTAGGATAAAAATGCAATAAAACATTTAATTTAGAACTGTGTCTTCAGTTTGACAATTCCAGCTACCTTGTCTAAAATTTTCTTTGCATTCTTCCTCTTTTATTTAGTTATTGGCCACAGAAGTGCATCTGGATTCTCCATCTTGTAAAAGTACTGATATCTGAATTGTCTGATATAACTTCACTCGGCTGATACTAGACCTATTTTCTGTATTTTACCTTGTATTGTAAAGAAACAAAAACATTTGCCTATTATTCTCTAGCTCTTGATGTATCAAAAGTCTTCCATAAACCTCAGGTTACAAGAGGATCTCCTTGTTTATTTGTGTCTTAACAGATATAGTCGAGCTTTCTTGAATGCTCTCTATCCTGTTGATTCAGCTGCCAAGCACCACATTACCATCCATAATATTGCGTACCAGGTCAGTCTGTTCATAGGCCATAAAACGTCTGCTTAAATGGGCAGCAGTATAGCTAATGCATTGTAGGGACTGTGGCATAGGGGTAATGAAATAGGGATAAGAAAAAAAGTGCAGTGGTTAGAATGCTATATCGCAGGCTGACTCTGTGCACTGCCAGGAGTTCAATCCTGACCAGCTCAAAGTTGACTCAGCCTTCCATCCTTCTGGGGTCAGTAAAATGAGGACCCAGATTGTTGGGAGCAATATGTTGACTCTGTAAATCACAGGGATGTCAAGCACTATGAAGCAGTATATAAGTCTAATTGCTAAGTTGGCCTTTCTGTCTTTCACCATAACTTTATCAAGGTAGATTGAAAGTTTTTTTTTCTTGCTCACTTTTTAAATTCCAAACTCTATTCTCTTAAGTTCCATGATGTTTGCCGATACAATCATAATCAACATTTTCTTAACTAATTTTGGGAAGAAAAATTATTCTGTCATTCTTATTTTTCTGTAAGAAGAGATGGAAACTATTACTCACGATATTCCCTTTCATAACAACAAATGCATAATGTAGGATAAGCAGGAAGCAATTATTCTGTATTTCATTTGACAGTGGAGCAATTTTTCTGTATGTACTTTTACCATTAAGGCATATGCTTTATTTATTTATATTTACCCATTATTATTTTTACAAATAACTCAAGGTAGCAAATATAGTTAACACTTCATGTTCCTATTTTCTCCACAACAGCAATCATGTAAGGGTTGATTGGACTTGAGGGAGAGTGACTGGGCCAAGATCACCCAGCTGACTTTCATGCCAAAGGAGGAGCTAGAACTCACAGTCTCCTGGTTTCTAGTCTGATAATATATCACTAGACCAAACTGGTTCTATATAGATATAAGTCAGATGAGTAGGCAGTAGACATGCCAGGATGTTTCCTGTTAGAGAAAATGTGCTGTTGGGATGCTTCTTGAGCATTTCTTCTAGATCAGTGATTCTCAGTCTCACTGGCTGGGGAATTCTGGGAGCTGAAGTTTACACATCTTAAAATTGCAAAGGTTTATAGAATATGCCTTCTATTTGCATTCTTCTCCTTCAGAGAGATTGCCTAGTACATTCTGTCTCCCATTTGAGCATAGCACGAATGCTATGCTATTCATAATCCAGCATGAATAGCCAGTAGTAATAGAGAAAGGGATTTCTTTAGAAGTTATTGAAGATTTGATAGAGGTCTTAATCTGAAGACCTCAGATTAGGCAACAAGGGCTGTCCATATAAAGCAAATGATTCTTGGAGGCCTTTATCAATGTTCTACAGCAGAGTTCCCCAGCCTTTCTGGATAGACAGCCTACAGGGACAAGGAGGGGCAGGAACCCTTATGAATGGAGCTGCATGAACATGCATGAATGGAGCTGCAAGTGCATGTGCAACGCTCACGGCAATGCTAGCACAAGTAGGGGTGAGCATGGGCACGCATAGGCTGGCCAGCTATTCATGCAGCCCAGTCCCATTAGGTCATGGACCACAGATTGGGGACCCCTGCTCTACATCTCTAACTTACCTATTGGTTAGCTAATTTAGTTTATTATTGTTTATTCTTCCCATTCCCAAAATTTTTATTTCTGTATAGTACCTATTCTTTTTTTCCTTCCAGATGAACCTGATGCATTCAATCCGCGAAAGTATAACTGAGCAAAAGTTTCCACAGTTTGTTCAGAATTTCATGAAAATGATGTATGGGAACTCCAGCAGCTATCCCCAGTGGGCTGTGGAGGCCCTGGCCTCAGTTGAAATTAACCTGGAGTAAGACATCAAGAAACACTCTGGATCCTAGATTTTCCTTGGGTTTGGTTCCCCTTTCATTGTCTGGCTCAGCCTTGCTTTCCAGAACAATTACATGGATAGTGATAAAACTTGAAAACTTCTTTCTTTCCAAGGAGTGGTGGAGAAAGTTGAGCTCCTTGTCTGGTAATCTATCACAATGGTCTTGTCACAGTGGTCAGAGTTTAAATTAAAGAGGTCTAGAAGTTCTTTGGTGTATCTTTTTTGTAGTTCTAGCTAATATTTTAAACTTCTCATTAAATTTTCTAAAATTCATTTATCCTGGCTAAATCGTTTGTTTGAATGTGTAAAAGAACCTCAGTACATATTGTTTAAAATTTATAAGCTTAACTTTGCATCATTGACCTTGAGTTGTTGTAAAAACTTTATTTAATGATAAAGGAAAATATAGAAATAGAAGGAAGATAACAATAAAGAGAGATATAATAGTATGCCCTGCCCTGATTTTTTTGTCCCTGATCTGTTCCAGTTTTCTTTGGGGGGGTTAGGGAGATATGGGGCTGGCATTGGTGAACAGCACTGAGACACAGGTATAATTCTTACTGACAAGCAAGGAATTTACGTAGAAAAATTGAAGCCTGAAGAGGGTTATTGCTGACATCAGACACCAAACACAAAATTCTCAGCTTGCATTGCCTCCTGCTTTCTTCTTTTTTTCCTCAGAAATGCTGGGGGTATGGTATATATATTCCTTCACTGAAATTGTTTTCAAGCTGGCTATCAGGCCATGAGCATATTCGTGCACAAGCAGCTACATGGTCCCTATACTATAAAAACCAGTGTCTTGTCTAAATGTGTTTGGTGCTTTACAGAAAATGGAGCCAGAGCTCTGCATATATACAAAATAAGTTTTCAAGGGAAACTGAAATACATCTCTCATATGGACCCAAACAAACAACCTGATACCACATTAGCTCATTATTACCACTCTCTGCTGCTCCAAAGAAATTGATTTGCGGCCCAGGAGAAGACAGGAGAAAGAAGTACAAGCATTTGACTCTTGATTTTACGAAAAAGACTTGCATTTGCAATCCAGAATGTGAATTAATATCAGCAAAATGGTAGAGCATTGCAAAAGAGCAATGTTGTACTACAATGTTCCACCTACCATCTTGCTACAATTAGGATTATTTCCTAATGGCTTTTTTACTGCAATAAATCAACATCAAAAATTCTTGAATCTTTTTATTTTATACTTTGTATATTAATTACAATAAGCAAAACAAACTAATACAAATTAAAAAGTAAAAAAAACTATCAAAAAGAAAAAATATAAGAATAGTGGGAAAATGATTTAATAGTTGGAAAGAGCTGTTAAGGTAACATCTGAATATGTAGGCAGTTCCAAGTTAGGTTGTTTTTGCAAAGTCAGAATATTTAGGTTTGGTAAGTTGAAAATTTCCATGTATCTAGGCAATCTTGGGTATTGCTCCAAGGGCTCCTACTACTACAACCATTGATTTCTTCCTCCACAATCGCTTATTCATTGCAAAGTCAGCCAGATGTTTAGACTGGATTTAACTTTTTTGTCTACCTACCGATTCCTTACCAAGGACCTAGGATAGGCAGATCTGGATGGTTGATAGTGTTACAGATAGCTTCACAGAATGAAAGCTGTTCCAAGTAAAGCTGCCTTCTAATGGCAGATTTGTCAATGTCTAGAGTGTTCAAGTGGTGCCCCAGTTGTTTTGGGACTGCACCCAAGGCACCTATTGTTATCATTACTACCCTTGCTTGTCTTTGCCACAGTTCTATTTGTAGATGTTTGTATTTTGTTATCTTCTCCAGCTCTTCGTTTTCTTTCTGGTTTCTCCAGGCACTGCCACATCCACTATCCAGACCCAGTCACCCAGTCACTACTCGCTTTCTTGCCCTGCCCGTCTGATGCTCGCCCTGCCCAGTCACTCCTCACCTCGCCCCGCCCAGTCACTTCCCACCTCCCTGGATCCTCATGGCTTGCTTTCTAACCTGACTTCCCACAAGGTGCCTGTGCCCCAACTGAGCAGCCCTGATCTGCCTGCTCACAGGTAAGCCTGTGAGTTGTACTAATGCCCCCCATCCTTGGAGCTTGCTGGAGCCTCGCCATTGTCCCTGGAACTTACTGCCCCCCCACCATCCCTGAAGCTTACTCCCCGCCCCCCCCCCACNCCCCGCCCCCCCCCCACTGTCCCTGGAGCTTGCCAGGGCCTCCTCACTGTCCTTGGAGCTTGCCAAAAGCCCCCCACCATCCCTTGGCTAGCCTGGCTAGCTTTGCCACTGGTGTGGCTCCATTCTGGGCAGTAGTGCTGGCTGAGGCCTAGCTAGCTGCCCCCACCACCATCCCCTGGCCCGCCTTGCTGGCTAAGCCACCAGTGTGACTCCATCCCATGCAGCGTTCTCCCACCTCTTTCTACCACGTGGCAGTTGCTGCATAGCTCTCCAGGAAGGAGGGCAGATGTCCCGGGGCTGCACATGCGGTGTGCAATTTGCAGCAGCCCCGGGACATAGCTCCAGGAGCAGCAGTGCCACCATGTAGCTGCTCGCTTTCTTCCTCTTGTTCCCCAGGAGAAGGAAGAAAGTACTGCATGTGCAGCCCTGGGACATCTGCCCACCCTCCTTTTTAAAACTACTGCCCAGCCAGTCTATATTCTTAGGGAACTGATGAAGTGTCAGCTTTGGAATTGTTATTAAAAGCTGCCACATAGCTGCAAAGGAATGGAGGGGGCTGATATTATTTAAGTAGCTCTCAGTAGACAAAATAAATTCTTTAGTATTCAAGGTCATTGTGAATGGCACAGGAAGAATTGGGACTGAAGGAGGATTGGTTCATGTGATGTATGATGTGGGAAAAAGGGGATGGTTTGTAGGTTGGGTCCTTGTGGGAAGTCTAGGGGAAACTTTAGTGGGGAAACAGGGAAACAGAAGACTTCCTACTTGTGGGAAGTCTAGGGGAAACAGAGGTGCCAAGTTTCTATTCTAATAAAAGTACTTTGAGATTATGTTTGTCTTGGAGTTATAGGCTGGAATGGATAATCTTTGGAATGCTGACACTATTCCAAAACATATCTAACATAGCACTCTCATAAGGGGGAGAAAAAAGGTTGCTGAACCCTAGGATTTATTCCAGCACTGGAGAAAGCCAAAGAATCAGCCAACACAGAAGACAGGAGCTGGGGGGAGGTTGTCTCCAGAACATTAGCTGAATCCCCCAGCCCCCCCCTCTTGGAAGAGATGATGTAAGCATTTAGATATGCAGAGGAAAGACAAGATTTAGGATCCCGGCCCAGATGATCCAACTCGTGGGGGAGTTATCAGATGATACTAAATAAACTGCTTGGAGAAAAATCTTTCTCGAGCCCTCTGCATACATCAAAGGAGACAGACTGGAGGTTTGAGGCCCAAATTGAATTGAAAACCTCTCTCAAGATGACAACCCACAGATTTATTCTAGGAGCCGATCATTAGCAGAATTACCACAACTATTCCAGCAATCAAAGATGGAAAGTTTTGCCTCAAAGCCACAACCTATCCGGCCAAGTTGGAGCCTGACACAGCCCTTTTTCTCTTTCCCCAATGTTATGACGGAAGAGGAAATTACTCAGATGCCAATTGGAGAGGCCCAGCGTGACAGCCCACAGCAAAGAGAGAGGCAGATTACAATAGGTATGTTGCAACCTCCAAGTCCTCCTCCCCAACATGCAGAAAGGAATTTACCCCCTACAGAAAGTATCCCTCCAGGGTGGGGATTTTATCCAGGCCAGGGGTGGATCCAATGCCAATGGATGCCAGTGCCAACAACACCCTGGTCCAAAAGAGTCAGCAATCCCTTCCCCACAAAGGGATCTGCACAGGCAGCAGACAGCAGCCACTCCCCCTCCACCCATGCAGAGAATAAAGTAACACCCACCCTCTGCATGGCAGGCACCAAATCAACCCCCACTTTTACTACAGAGGCCCTTCTCCCAGAGAGATACAACCCAACCAGGCCTCGGAAGAGCCTTCCAAACTAGATACATACCTTGTCAGGCTCCTTTCATTCCAGCTCAACCTGCAGTTGCCAGGCCAATACCACCTCCCCACCCACAGACCAGACCAGATACTCTTCAAAGCCACTTTTGATGGGCAACATGAACATTTTGCCTCACGAATCTGTGGTCTACTCACGTAGACCAATTTGGAGGCCAATATGCAACAGAGCATGATCTGGTTACTGCAATAACAGATGGGATGAATGAAGGGGATGCTTCTGACTGGGTGGCTCAGTTGCATCATAATGTACTTATGTGAACCAGTCACATGTGTAGAGAGCAGCTACTGTATAGAAAGCTGCTGTGTTGAAAGCAGCTACTCTGTTAAAAGCAGCTACTATGTTGAAAGCAGCAGTATTGGAGGTAAAAATGACACTACATGAATTATAATTACTTGGTAAATGTAAAATCATGCACTGTAAACTCATCTACTGCAAAAAAAAAATCTGTACCATGGGAATTTAATTTGGATGCTGATCGGTCTTTTTATATTCAGCTGTGGTTGATGTGAATACTGCTCCCTTGTGATAGTGTGATGACCTGTAGTCTCTCAAAATAACCCAAAACCCAAAACATACATTCGGTAAGGTCTTCAACTTAACTTCACTGTTTTATTAGGCACAGTTTAAAGTCACAAAAGTGAGGCAAAAAGAAAACCAAAACAAACCGCATTGACAAGAGTTCTGAAGGAAACCATAATAACTAATCATAAACTGCAGGAAAATAACTGAGGAGAGTCCATGGGAAGAACACCAGCAAAGATAAACCTCTTTCAAAGTAAACACTAAACTTTGACTATTCTACTGCATTTGTTAGAAATACTATACATACGCTCCCAGCTACAAGGCACGAGGCAGGATCATGGTAATCTCTTCCTGATAGACCATCACTTTCTTCTGATTCCTCGTCCTCCCAGTGCACCCTTAGGATGGATATAGGGCGATCGGCCTTGGATCTTCCTCCTGAGTTGCTCAAGCCACCTCTGCCCTTCCCCACAGGTTTCCTCCACCACCTCTGGAGCCCCTTTCCCACTCCCTGTGGCATGTTCCTCTTCTTTCCTCAGTGCACGTCTCCATTCAGCGGGGCATGACAGATGATAACAGGTATGTAAAAAAACAACACACGAGAATGGTACAATCATAGGAAACTTCTACTGAACTGTATGACTGAAACTTATGCCCATGTATCATCTTTTATGTAATTTTACTCTTATTTGTATTTCATTGTGACAACAATTTCATTTATTAAAGATAAAATTTTACAAAACCCTAATATAATAATATCACATATTATATATTACAATTGAATTTAAGATGTGATTGACTCAATCCACCATTGCTTTAATTTTGAATGCACATTTGTAGTAACAAGAAAATAACACCCAATCAGATATTTACTTTACAATTCATAACAAGTAGCCAAAATTACAGTCTATGAAGA
>BHFT01051739.1:0-29547 GCA_004320025.1 Laticauda laticaudata
GGATGGCAAGTGTTTCTGTCCGTTTTACATCCTCTTTCCATCCGTTGGTGCAGTGTGACATGGGCTTAACACATACATTCTTCACAAAGAAGATTATATAAAAACAAGAGATAAATTGATTGCTCTCCTGATCCTTTATTGCTCCTCAGCATTTTACATTCTTCACTCAGTCCCTATTTACTTGTTATTTCCTTTTATTCTAAACATAGACAGTATAAGGAACACCTTATTCAGTTCTTAGCATCTGCTATTGTCAGCTTATTCTAAGTTCTAACTTGTTTAGCATGTTTTTTTTCCCCAATTCTGGACTTTGTGTTTATACATTTTTTTGTGTGATCTAGCTTTCTTTGCATCTTCAGTGGATTCTTTTTTTAATTTAAGTTCCAGAGTCGATTCCACTGAAATCAACAGGAAAAGTACATTTTTAAATTGATTGTTCTTATTGGAGTAGATACTTATAAGTAGACATGAGAAGCTTTGTACTAGGGTTTGAATTTGTGTAACTTTTTTTCATGAATCTTAATTATTGTTAAAACAATTTCTGGATAGATGTTTAAAATAAAAAACTGGCATGACTCAATGTTTCCATACATCATAACATAATCATGTATGCTGTGTAATTTTCCTATCCTCTTTCTATTAATGCTTGCCAAAAGATAGAAAGGTGTAAAAAATAAACTTTGGGCTATGAATTCTTGACCCAAATATTTTTTGGGTGAATAAACAAAATGATGATTATTATTATTGGTTTTAATTATAATTATAATATGGAATCATTGTATTGTGTCCCTTGTGTTCTGTTCAAATTTTAATTTAAAAAAAACCAAGATGAAAAAACAGTGACATGGATAGAATGAAACATCTTGAAAACATATGTAAGGATTATAATCTGGGTAATGATCATGATAATGATGAAGAACAACAACAACAATAATGATAATGATATTTTTTCAGTTTAGAAGCATTCTGATTAATCAGCACTAAGACTGGCACAGGGCAACAGTAGTTCAACTAATTCAGTTATTCAGCCTGGATATAGGTTCCATATGGGTTCCACAAACTGCTTCACTAATTATACTTCCATTGTAAAAGAAGACACTTTCACTGACATCCTAGCCATGCTGACCAGTTGTGGAGAACCGGTAGCAGAAATGTTGAGTAGTTTGGAAAACCAGCAAATCTCACTTCTAACTGGAGATTTTACAGTTTCCCTCCCAAGCCACGCCCACCAAGCCACGCTCACAGAACTGGTAGTAAAAATTGAATCCCACCACTGATACACACACACACACACACACACACACACACACACACACACACACAAAACCTCTCAGTAGTGAGGGATTCTGGGACTTGTACTTCATCATCTTTAGATCTTTCAAAAAACATTTAGCCCAAATATAAATCAATGTTAATTCTATTCTCTTTGTAGTTTTTGTGACAGGGCATTGATATCTAATATTTTACATTATTCTTGATGGCAGATTATGCTTTCTATTTATTAGCATAATAATTAAATTTGAATATATGTAATTGAATAATTTTGTCTTGAATAAATAGGATCATTGAGTGGGAAATGTGAAGAATTTAATTGATTTTTTATTTATAAAGCCAATCCTAATCTTCCAAATCATATTTTGTGTTCATTAGAATTTTTCTCCATCCATTCAAATATATAGTTTAAAAAATATCTTTTCATCTCTCATCTGGTATTTTACTAAATTACAATTACATTTTCGAGTTTATTATTCATCTCATCATGGACCTAGAGTATAATTCATGCAGTTGATTTAAAAGTCTGTGCTTTAGATTTGGAGTGTAATGAATGAGCTACAATATCATAGCAGAATAATAGTAACTGTAGTCAAACAAATGTCTTGTTTTGCTTTCTAGTAATATGTAGTTCTATAGATTAAAACTATTACTTCCATTCTTAAAATAGTATCTGTACATAATCAGAGACAAAGGAGCAAATTTCTTAAAACTTTGAGGAAAATGAATATTATATTGTGTTGAAAGGATTGAAATAAATTAGTTTCTTTAAAACAGATGCAAATCTGCCTTTAGTACTAATAGTAGCCAGTACTATTTTTCCAATAATGTTGATTTTTAGTTTGTTCAAAATGCTTTTACAAGTAAGTTTTACACACTTACCTTTTAAATGAGAGCCAATTTGATATAGTAGTTAAGAGTTGTTCTAGAAATCAGGAGCTTATGAGTTCTAGCCTGGGTGACTTTGGATCAGTCACTCTCTTTCAACCCAACTCAACTTTTGTGATGGAGAAAACAGGACAAGAAAACAGTATTATGTATATTTACTACCTTGAGTTATTTATAAATGAAATAAAGGTGATATATATTTAATATATAAATAAAATAAATAAAACCCTATGGACAAGAAAGTTTATCTTTCCCCAGAGCAGGTTGCTCTCCCCCAGTGATGTGTAACAAGTTTTGCTTCTTATAATAAAGCATTTTGGTGAATAGCTTTCTGATTCAAAGAGGTGAGCAAATTATTCATCTTGGATTTTTTCTTTACTCCTTGTGGAACAGATGAATTGCTAATCTCTAAGATGGTAACGTCTGTTTGATATTGTTCTAACTATAATCCTTTTCCCCTTAAAAACAAGGAATTTAACAGAATCTTTTTACAGTATGTAATTGGTGAGTGCCATGTATGTGTATTTTTGCAGCTGACTCACACCCCAAACAGTAGAGAACCATGTTTTCTCACCTGAATAACTAAAAATTAACACATCCACTCACTTCCATGTATGAAAACAATAATAGCACTATTAAGCTATACACACTACTTGGCGAGCCTGAAGCTGGCGTAGGTGTAGCCATGTTTTAGCGTAGCCATTTCTTATTTTTTTGCATTTTCTAGGCATTCTATTTAGGGATTTAACACTGCTTCAGGCTCACCACAGTCTGGAGCAGAAAGGGGGTTGTAGAGATAAGGGGGGATGTTGTAGTCTAACATTCTTTGCTGTGGAAACTGAGGGTGTGACTGCAGGTGGTTGGAGGTAGAGTTTGAAGGCACCAGATTGGATGGACCGAGAGCTGATTGGGGAATGTGACTTTAGGTGAGGGGGGTGTTAGTTTCAAAAGTTCACTTTTTATTGGGTATAAATCCAGGGTGTGGATTTACAACTGATATATTATATTGCCAACTTTCACATACTGGAATGAAACATGCGTAAGGAAAGTAAAGATTGTTAAATTGCATTATACAGTGCACTACACTGCAAAATTGTAGTTACAGTTTCTTGCAGATCTGCTTTGTTTCACATTGAAAGATTAGGAGTGAAAACCCAGGTTTGGGAAGATAGCTTCTCTTTCTTTTCCTAAAAGAAATAAATGCTGATAGTATGTTAAAAGTATCTGAAATTTGTCAAAGCTGATACTTGACATTCAATTTGCAGATGATATTTGCAAAACAAAATTCACATTCTGCTTAAGTAGAGTTTGCAGCATTGGATTAATTCATTTTGTGGTGTTGGTGTTCCTAATGAAGTTATAAATATGTATAAATCTACTATTGGATTTATTAGGATTACTTGGTGAACAAGGGATGATTTTAAGAAATGGTTGTGTTGGGGTCAAGATATTATTCTGTGAGGAACATAATTAATCATGAATATGAGGGATACTGATTTCCATATATTAAAATGTAATATACTCTAGTGCTGTGCTGTGATTGCTTAATGAATTAAGGTACAATTATCCACAATTGCCTCTGAGTGACTTAAATACTTCTAAGGAAGTGTGCATTCTCAGATTAATAAAGCTATTGATATATTCACTTCATTATTCCTATTATTTTTTACCACAGTATCACTTAATAAATGCAAATATTAATAAATGTAAACATACTTTTACATTTTCAGTCATGACAATTTAATCAAACAATATAAAAGGGAACATAGGAAATAAAAACAGAGCTGGAAGAGGCATCATTACAAGAAGATAATAGTAATGTCTCTGGGGCTAAAAAGAACTGGCAGTCAGCAATCTGAATTCATGTCAGAATTCAGAGGAACAAGCTGCTTTGGGGAAGCACATGACTTAATATATAATTTGATCTATATCTTTTATATCAATGTCATAAAAATATGGCTTAGTAAATTTATAAGCAATTCAAGTGATAATTTAAGTGTTCTGCAGGCTGCTACTCTTCCTTGTGTAGATACATTTCTTCTTATCAGCACAGTATTCATATATAACCTTGCAATTTTCTGGTTGTAAAATAAAATAATAAAAAAAGTTACCTGGTTTTGATGTCCCACTAAGCGAAAAGGGATTTCATTTAAAGCAGGAACTCCAGATTTTTAACAGATGTTTTCACCATTTAATTGGATATTAAAACTTGGCATCTATTGATTTTGTTAGCCTTGTATTATCTATACACATTTTTATTTTTAGGATTTTTTAACGAATTCAACTAAAATATACCCTCATGAAACAGAGTTCATGAAATAATAAAATTATAATGTTTATCATCTCAATAATACTTAACAAGGAAGAAAATAAAAACTGATGACCCTCTGGTAAATTATGTTATAATCATATTTTTTAAAATCATATTTCCCTTCTTTTATCTGTTTGGTTAGAGAAAACTTTGTAACAACTATCGGCTTTTAGCAATCCATTATGGCAAGCCAAGCAGACATCTTTCCTTCCTTTATTGCAGGAGCAAACCCAAAACCTAACCCTAAAAATCCACTGTTTTTAATTTTGATAGATACCTAATATTCAGAATATTGTCAAAAATATCTCTGTAAGAAGCAATGGCTGGTCCAAAGATATATCAATAAGCTTACTGGTTTTATCCACAGTGTAAAAACAGAACAAATTGTAATCAATTCCCATTAAAATTATATGAAGCAACTATATAATCAAACCTCATTTTAAGAAAAATAGAAAACTAATTTTACATTAGCATTTTCCAAAGTGTTTTTTATGAAGACCTAATTTTTCAGAGCTTTGTAAATAGTGTTTGTACTATTTGTAAATAGTAAAGAACATATAACTAAGTGTAGAGTTACAGTTTTTTACTCCAAAATTTCTAACTACTATAGAACTTCAAAACCAAAACAAACAAACAAACAAAAAGCATCTGGATCAAGTATACAGAATAACATTTTTTAAAGATGGACAACTAAGAGATAATATCTATATCAACTTAATTATTTTAATTCTGCAAATATTGTAAAAATATTATTTCCAAACTGAGCTGTCCTGAATAATGTATCTGTATGAAAACCTCAGTTTACTCCGAAATACAGATTTTGATGTTATTTTTATCAGTGATGTTGCTATAATATAAGCATTTCATGGTCAAAATTATATATGTGTTGCAGTATTTTCCGTGCATAGTATGTCGACATATTCAGTGATCCTGCTGAAACACTGTCAAATACAGAGTTTAAATGGGGTCAGATATAACTGTTAAATTAAGGCAAAATAATTCTAAAATTCATTATTCCAGCTAGTAACTCAGAATCTAGAAAGATAAACATAACTTCTACAAAAGAATTTTAATGCCTATAATTAAAGCAAGATATCCTTACAAAAGAAATTAATTCACAGTTCTCTACATTTGTTTAAAATTCTGTGATAGGATAAATATGAGAAGACCTCTCAAAGTGTAAATCAAGCAATTGATTTAAATATTTGTTCTATGTTCATATATACAAAGGAATTCTAGAAAGATTATCTAATTAAGCCATCTTTTATTTGAATCAGAATGTGGTAACTTCAAATCTACTAATTAAGGATTCCTATAAATTATTTTATCAAAATAAAGGTCAAAGAGATGTTTTGCAAAATTTGCAAAGATTGATATAACAGAACTATGTATTTGGGAATATATATCAAGTTATAGTTTATGTACACTTAACTGAAAATATCTTATTAAATTCAATATGCCTTTGTTTTGTATAAAGTCAAGTATAAAGATGCATTGTAAGTGTAATTTATTTGCTTATTTATTTGTTTTGTAAAAAATGAGATACTACCCAATCTGTTTCAGATTTCAATTAAACATCTAGAATTCAGTTTAGCTTCTAGTATAGCATTTCAAATTATCAAATCCAAGTATTAAATATGTAGTTGATTAGATGTACAAAACTAAATTTGCTATGTCTTGAATGTCTGTGAGTTTTAGTACAATGGTTTCAAAGAAATTGGTTTGTCTATAGTATTAGAAAAAAGTAGAGATTATAAAAGTAAAACTGTTCTTACTGTCTCAATATCTTTTTGATATTAAGTAAAACTCTAGATAATTTAAAGAAAACATTGCTAAACTGAAGAGACAGATTATTTGTATGTTAATGTATTTTATAGTTTGATATATAGATTCAATGTGACACTTTTTAACCATTCACATAGCTTGATTAATATTTGATTTAGTTCCTTTGCATACTGTCTGATACCATTTGTACTTACCACAAAATTTTCTGAAGATTTTATCTTTAAAAATTCTGACATATGGTCCCTATAAAGTACCACATTAAGTACATTCATGCAAGTGCATTTGGTCATGTTGAATTATGTCAATGCACTGTTCCAGTTTTATATGGTGCCCAATACATAATCAGTGAAAACTAAAAGCTATTTGTTTGTAGAAGTTCCATTTATTTTAAAATGATTGCAACAAATGAGAAAATCATCATGGTTTTGTGTTTTACATTAGGGCCAGATTAAATTTTTATTGCAAACATGGACCTACCAATCTGAGCTACAACTTTTCCTCTCAAAAATGCCTACAAAATCACTGTTTAAAGAAAGAAATAGAAAATCAGTCTAGTCTTCTTTTAGTATTTTTCTCAATAGTCCCTTTACAGTCATTTGGTTAGCAATTATGTTTGCTTTTAAGTGGATAAAAAGGTGTTGGGGGAACAGTTTTGAGGGAAACTGTATAAACAAATTATAAATTACACTTTGTTCAACACTATTTCCTCTTCCTTGGAGGAGAGAAATTCCTAGGGTTTCCACTGATAAAAGTGATGTACACTAAAAGTTTCTTGTCTTGCAGAAAACTACGAATTATCTTATTTCTTTTCTATTAGAAAAGATTACATTTTACATTTCTGTAATGTCACTGTGACTTCTGTTACGATATTGCTATAATATTTGCATTTACTATGTTCTTGTAGGACTCTACCTACAGCCAACAGCTGATTATACCGAATACAGGATTACCTTTGAAAACAAAAGTTTTTGCAGCTGTGAGAGCAACAAATCTGGATGGAAGGTACTGCCAATCATAACGATAAGTTGGCTTTGCATTTAATACTCTATAATGGGCTATAATGAGTTGTGTACTTATGAAGTTGTTCACACTGTTGAGTTCATAAATTGTCTCTAACCAGCCTGATTATTTACTAACTTGTTTTCTAAGTTCATCCAGCATTGCTGTTAATTAACCAAATATTTTATTTTATTTTATTTACCATATTTGTTGTACTTTTCTTTTATGATTGGTTCTGGATTGAGTTAAGTAAATAACTAGATAGGCTAGGTTATCCAACTTGCTAAGTTATGAAACCCAAATCAAACAAAAACCAATTTCCCTTATTTTCCAAAAACACTACAAAACAATGAAGAAATTAAATAAGGTGAAGAATATTCAAGATTATTAGGTTGTCCAAAGCATCTGGTTGGTTTTAAGTTGAATGCTATTTGAATAACAGCCAAGCCTCTTGCAACTGGCCCCAATCCATTGGGTTTACAACCTCTGGGGATCACAGAAAAAGAAGTACAAGATCTATTTCACAGACAAAAGCCAGGAACAGCACCAATGCCAGACAAGATAACTCCTTCTTGCTTAAAAGTCTGTGCTGATCAATTGGCCCCCATCTTCACCCAAATCTTCAATAGACATAGATCACTAGAGATGTGCTATGTTCCTTCTTGCTTCAAGCGCTCTACTATCATCCCAGTGCCAAAGAAGCAGGAAACTGAAATGACTACAGACTAGTTGCTCTAACATCGATAGTTATGAAATCTTTGAAAGGCTAGTGCTGTCTCACCTGAAAACCAACATGGATCCACTGTTAGATCCCATGCAGCTTGCATACTGAGCAAATAGATCGACAGATGATGCCTGTTAATATGGCTCTGCACTACTACATACAACATCTTGAAATCTCCAAATACCTACGCAAAAGGATTCCATGAGTACCTTTATGGCAGAACTTTTTCAACAATAACCGATCACGAACCAAGCCCTCTTGGAATCTTGGCAGGAAAAAAGCCAACCCCGAACATTCTGCCACCTAGAATGATGAGGTAGTCTGAATTCCTTGCTGCCTACTCCTACACGCTATTGCATGACCCGGCAAAGCCATCACACACGTTGACGCCTGAGCCATTCCCCACTGCCCATCACAGAAGACGACCCTGCTCCAACCACCCTCACATTTCAACTTGAGACCTGCCCCGGAGCTACGCTGCAGCCGACGTCGTGAGACCACAACCAAAAACCCTTTGACAGTCGGCATACTGAACTGGGTAGGTAAAGGCTGGCTGGAGGAGAACAAAATCGAGACTTTTAAACCATTTCCGTACCAGACAGACCGAACTGTCTATGGAAAAGGGGTGCATTTTATGGGGTGACAGGGTGGTGATTCCGAGCAGTCTCCAGGAAGACGTTCTGGGCATGTTGCACGAGGGACACCTGGCATAGTCAAAATGAAAGCCCTGTCCAGGAGTTACATCTGGTGGCCAGGGCTGTACAAAGACATTGAACGTTGGGTTTGCAACATCCATGACTGTCAAAAATCGAGGCCTACGCCCCCACAGGCACCAATAAGAGAATGGGAAACTCCCCGGGGTCCATGGTCATAGAGTACAATATTGACTTCGCTGGCCAACGAAGGGAAACACTTTTTTGATTGTGGTTGATGCATACTCGAAACTGGTGGAAGTCATCCTCATGGCTTCCACAACCACCAAAGCTGTAATGAAACAGGCTAGACAAACTATTTGCGACACATGGGCTACCTGATGTACTGGTTTCAGATATGGTCCCAATTTACAGCCCTTGCAATTTCGAACAATATCTGGCTGTCCAGGGTATTCCGACATGCCTTAACTGCGCCGGCCCATCTGGCTGCGAACGGCAGGGCTGAATGCATGTTTGGTAGCACTAAAGAGGGCCTAGACAGAATGGACAAGGGGACATGCAGGACAAACTAAGCTGACTACTAAACTTGGAGCATATTACCCCTAGCAGCACAACCAATAAAAGCCCAGCAGAACTTCTAATGGGTAGGAGAACTACACTCCTACCTAGACAGATTGCACCACTTACACCTGGGACAAACCCTCTGACTCCTCCAGCAAATACCATACATTTGAAATCAGTGACCTAGTCTATGCAAAAAACCTCACCGGGACCCATTGTGGCTTCCAGCCACCATCACACAAATCACAGGCCCCCGGTCCTACAGACTAACTTTAGACAACGGTAAAGGGAATGGAAGCAGCACATAGACCAGCTTCGTCCCGCAACCTCGAACAAAAAACCACCACAGATCAAAAATAAATACTGACTATAAAACAACCAAGGGGGGGGGGAATACAATAAATAAAAAAGGGAGAGACGAAACTCCCATAACAAGACAACAAACTTTGCAAAAAGACAATCTAACCAAAACAAAAGAGCACTCATGGTTAGATGAACCCCAAGAAAGAAGTCCGGGAAGCAGGAGAGTGAGCGAGGCCTTCCTAGAAGGAGGCAGCCAGGCCAGCTCAACAACCAGGTAAAACCAGGAGGGAGTGGCAGAGCCCATCTCAACCAGCCAGGAGCGGCGGGAGCGGCAAGGCTGACTCACCCTTCCAGGAGGTTCCATGGAGAAGGACGGGAGATGCAGTGATCCCGTCCGAACCGCTAGAAGACCACGCGCGAACTGAGCTGCGCAGGTCAAATAGGACTAGAAAAAGGCCCACCTACCTGCGTGACTACATCATCCACATTGGACTAAACTAAAGGGGAGGAGTGTTCTGTATGGAACTTGGTAGGTTCCAAGTTCTTGTTCTGATTGGCTGAAAAGGCCACTTACGGATTGGTTGATTAAGAACCAAGCCGGGAAGCCACCAAAACGGCGGAAAGAGTAAACAATTGTTATTGCCACAAGCTGGCAGGCAAGCCACTGTATAAAGGGCCTGCCGCGGCTTGGGCTATGTTCGTATCTTTTGCCTTGCCGAGTTAAATAAAATAGTTTGTTGAATCCGGTCTCACGCACTTCTTTCCAGACGGAACACTATCTATCTATCTATCTATCTATCTATCTATCTATCTATCTATCTATCTATCTATTTATCTAATAAAAGCAGATCATTGGTTTAGCTCACCCAGTATCACTAACTCTAACTTATCATGGATAACATATCAGAGTATCAGGGAAATTTTATTTTTCATATACACTCTCCAATTCTTTAAATAAGAATTGACAGTTTTAACTACTGCAAATGTATAAAGAACTCGAGCACATAGTTTAGGAATATGACATATGACATTTAGAACTGAGCTTTTCTTTAGCTTGTCAAAAATCTGTACTCAGTCAATACTTTAATTGGTTCATAGTTTACATTATTTTAAAGTTATGGATATTTATTATTGGCTGGGCTTACATATTAACCTAAGCTATAAACTATGGTTTGCCAATCAGAGTGGTTAGCCAATTCACATCATATTGTGGCTAGCCAGTTCATATCATATCAAATCCAGACCCATGTTTTGAGTAAATAGGATTTATGAACCCAGACAATCTCCAGGTGTTTATTCAGTTATTTTCTTGTGTGTTCAAAAGCAGAATCTACCTCAATAGATGATAAAAAAACATATCATTTGGCTAAAATGTAGTATTGTGTGGGGCACGTATCTATGAATCTTTCAACAGATAGATGCCTATCTTAGTAGTAGATAGGGTTTTTTAAAGCAGCATACTACTATTTCATACCTTCCATTTCTAGGCTAAGGTTTCTTTTTTTAATTTTTTTTTCAGAAGGCAGAAGAGTTTAGTGGGCACATTGACTTAAAACACATAACAGAATAACAGTTAAAAGGGACATTGGAGGTGTTCTAGTTCAACCCATGCTCAAGCAGGCAGCACTATACCATTCCAGACAAATGGTTGTTCAATCTCTTCTTAATAACTTCTAGTAATCAAGCATCTGCAACTTCTGTAGACAAGCTGTCCATGATTAATTATTCTCACTGTCAGGAAATTTCTTCTTATTTCTAGATTGGTTCTCTCCTTGATTAGTTTCCCTCCATTGCTTCTTGTCCTTCAATTGCTTTGAAAAACAGCTTGACCTCTTCTGCTTTGTGGCATCTCCTTAGATATTGAACATGATTACTTAACATGATTACTCATTTTGGGGGCTCACACAACATCTAACCTAACCAAGTGGAACTTGCTAAGTCACAAAAAGTAAACAAACAATAAATAAAAACAAAAAACCCTAAATTAATATGTTGTGCAAATCCATTTGTGAGGTTTTACCCAAAAAAGTTATGCATCTTGTCAGTTACTAAAAGCACAGTATATGAAAGATTGTAATGAATGAGAAATAGTGCTTTAATTGTTAATTCTTTTTTTTTTTTGGCAGATGGAATGTTTTGATGGATTACTGTTACACTACTCCATCTGGAAATCCAAATGACAATTTGCGATATGATCTCTTCTTTAGGTAGACATTTTTAAATACCATGTTTATATTTACACGGTTGTGATGGATTACACAAAATGTATGGATTGTTATAAAAGTAATCTATATCAAAAGTTTTAATTGCTTAGATAAAATATTAGTTTCATCTAATAATTATTTACTATAATATAATAAGTTATGCATATAGAAGAATTGAATCTTTGGAATTAGTGCAGAAATATGCATGTAAATAATCTGATAAGTCTAATCTATTTTATTTGCCTTCATCAATAAGTATATACTAAGCAAATATTTTCAATTGACGGCTTCCAATTTGAATTGTATTCAAAAGAAAAAAAATTGGAGAATAGTATAAGTGGATACAGGTCACACTGAATATATATTTCTTTCAGTACTGGAGGAAGTGTATATTTCAATTCCATTTATGGTAGAACATAAGCAAGAATGTACTCATATTTGCTTACAATGCCTTACAGCTGTTAGGCCGTTATTTGTACAAAGAGAATAAAAGGTCTTACTATAGGCATTTGTACTAGTTATATAGATGTTAAATGCTTAGCATCAAATACTATAATCATCTCTGTCCATAATCTTTGAATGCATAATACCATACAGTGAAGAAAAAGAAACATATGAAGAAAGACTTTCTGCAATAACCATTTTTGGAATGTCATTTGTTTCATTTTAAAATAGTATTTATAACTCATATTGATGAGTCTGCATTCATGATTTACCACTATTCTTTCCAACAGTTCTTCACAGATTGATGTGGTTAAAAGCATTCAGAATTATTCTTGCACATGTACATGTTCAATCAAAAACACACATATCTATGGCCATGCAGATAAACTGTATAAATGAAAATAAATAGTGCTATTTTTGCTTCAATGTTAAATGCACACTTGAATAGGCACTGTCTGATAAACATTCTTTGCAAACAATTTCCTTACAAACCCAACATTCTATCTGCTATTCTGTTCTGATTTGTCAGTAAATCTGGTGCATGACTATAGCTGAAACAGTTGTTATGTTCAACAAGAGTCTGCCTGTATCAACGGAAATATTTATGGATAACAAACAGCTATGAGAAACTGAGCAAGTGTCTTTCATAACTTGCTGAATCTACCTTTCTTGCTTTCTAAAAATTCAACACTTTTCCAAACTTTTTAAAAAAATCAATATGAAGATGTAGAGTAATCTTATGTAGATATTGGAATACTACGTTGAAAATTCATATGTGATTTTGACATAATTTTCTTGATAAAAAGGAATGTAGGTATTTTGGAACAAACATTTCTTTAATATCATGTAGTTCTGAATACACATTTTAAGTGGACATTTTGATTGCAAGATGTAGGGAAATGTGAAAATGTGGAGTATTCTCATTTACTGTACATGTAAATCCTATAACTATGAATTATATCAATTCATATTTAAATGTGAAGCAAATTAATTTTGTTCATATTCTGAGTTTGTATTTGGCCTAAGGATGAGTTGCTGCAGCAAGACAACTTGTCTCATATGGTATATCTGCAATATGTTTGATATTGAACTTTGGAAAGAGTTAACAAAGCAATACAAATACAGTATGTTCAAAAGGAAGGTTATTCATTTATTTAAATGTATAATATACACACTGTCATGGGAACCAGTGTTCCTTATGTGAAAACTCTAGGTAATATCCTATTCAGGCTTTTTTTTTCAGAGGCAGATGTTCTTGCATCTTACTATATCTTGTATTTTCAGAGGGTGTGTAGAAAGAAATGCCAACAATTTCTAAAATGTAGTATCATTAATGAAATACTATTCTTTTTTAGAGGTATTACTCAAGCAGTGAAAGTTACTTGTTTCATTTCTTTCCTTTTCAGTTGTGACAAAGACCCTCAGACAACTATAATTGAAAATGGAAAGAGTCAAATGGGCCGATTTTCTTTTGAGGTGTTCCGCTTTGTGAAACATAAGAACCAGAAAATGTCTGCAGTTTTTCTACATTGTGTGACAAAGTTGTGCAGAGCTGATGATTGCCCTTTTCTTGTTCCAGTATGTTTTAGAGAGTTTATGTAATGCTGCAACTTGAAGGCTCAACATTAGGGGGTGATAATAGATGATCTTTTGAAAAAGTAGTTAACTACTGTGTAATAAAATTCATACCTTCAACGATAGATGAATATTCAATGTGGTATTTACACTAAAATGAAATAATCAAACTGATTCTGTTGGCTTTGGTGAACCTTGTTGTTCCTGGCTGATTCCTTCCACTCTTACATTATTTATTTAACAGAAAGGTAGGGCTTGGGAAATTATTAATATAAACTATCAAAAGAATGATGTGAAAGTCTGTATGTAATATGATAACCTAAGAAATCTAGATTCATCTTCCAAAAAGCTTATGGTGAGCAAAACTAATCCAAAATAAAATTGATTTACTGTAGGGAGAGACTTTATATAAATTCCTGAAGTGCTGCAAAATTAGGCATAATCAATTACATCCAGAGGCCATTGAACAGTGTTCAAAATGCAAGGAGTGTTTGAGTTGCCCAAAGTAGGATGGGAAAACTTACCCCTCACTCCTCTTGTGCTCTAGGAAATATACATCCATTTAGAAAGGTATGCAACATGCGTCCTACAGTAACGTTATTATCTCCACTTTTCTCCCAGATTGAAGCTATTCTGTTTAAGTTAAACTGTTCTATTTATATGTGGGTAAAATCTCTTCATAGTGAATCAAATAACAAACCTGCTGTTGATAAAATAGTGTATTTTAGTATTTCACTTTTTGAAATATTTTTACCCATTTAATAGTATAAAAGATATTCAAGATTTTTGAATATCTGTGAATATTTGTTAATTCAAATTTACTTAAGGTTACAATTGAAGTTATTTGTATACATTTTTTAAATCTCAGCCAAACTAGTATAGATCTCTCTTTTGTACCTAGCTTAGGTTGATTTATCTAAAGGTGCCTTATTACTGAAAATGATTATAGGACTGGAATATATCAGGGCAAAAATAAGAGATTCTTTTGACTCAGCCTTGTCTTCCTTTTCCTTTTCTTCTGCTTAATTGCTTGAGTCTGTTGGAACCTCATCCCTCTCTGTTTTATAACCTTTCCTCATAATCCAGGGAATTAACAACTGTTATAGTAGGGTATATTACATTTTTATTATAGACACTCCGTGTTGTGCCAGTTTGTTATCCCTGCCTTTTGATTATACTTTTGTATTGTATATTTTCAAATGTTCATCACTAACCTTTTTTTTTTTGTAAATATTCCAACAGAGAAAAAGTATTCTTTGAATTACACATTCCATAGCTAGGGAATGTTTCTCTAATATTTTATTTTAAGTTTTCATTTTTCCCCATGTTCTTTTGAAGTGCTGACCAACTCTTCAAAACAGATTTTCTGAGTATGTAGAAGAATGTAAATTATAAAGAAAGTAATTCAGTAAGCTGAAGGGTTTGGTAAAGCCTGGAACATACAAAGGAGAACATTGAAGTGTAAGATTGTGGAAATAATTTCCTACTTAGGTTTTATGGGAGTGTCTGCTGGATAGAGTATAGAATTAGTGCAGTATAGAATTAGTGAAATTCAGTAGCCTGAATTTCATCTGTTATTCACTAACCAAATGTGAAGTAATTTGAAAAACCTCCTATATGATATTCTGCATGCACAATAAGGAAAGACAATGCAATATATAACCATTATACAATAAAATAAGTTCTAAATATGTTAAGAAACAACCAAGAATGAGCTATTGTATTTTCAATGGTTTTCAAATGTTTCTTTGCAAGGAAGATTTTTTTAAGCAGGAGAGTTTTGCTTTTCATTTAGTTTTTTTAAAGATTCAGTTTCTATGAAAAGTTAAAACAGAACAGCAAAGAAAATTAGTATTTCTTCCTGCTCTGAATCATAATTACTTTGATTGAAACTTCTAGACCTGCAGTAATAGAAAAAAAAGAGATGTGGTAAAGCGAACCACTTGGACACCTCAGAGCATTTCTGGAAGTGCAGTAATATCTGCTGGCCCCATAATTACTAGAACTGGTAAGGACAATCATCTTACATAATTTCTAAAATATAAAGTAGAAAATTTTCTGTTCAATAATGATTTCTTGTTCAAGAATAGACTCTATGTTTCTATTTTATTGTTTAATTTTCATGTGACTAGGTATGTAGTCATATGTATGGCAGTTTTGAGTGTCATGCTTCTCATGAAGGAGAAGACTGAAATGTTTCTTGGGAACAAATTTCTTCATATAACCTTGACAATTACTATAATTTTAAGATGGTTTTTCAAGACTTAGTAAGACTTGAGTAGAAGCTTCTAAAACCCCTAGAGGAATGAAGAGTTGTAAAACAACAAGGGTTCTTTGCTTTTAGAAGAAAGAGGAATGGAACATTGTCCATCATTTTTAGTAACAGGAAGCCTATTTAAAATAGGAGTTGTCTGTAAATTGGATGTTCTCAACCAGGGAGTGCCTGTATAGACCTCAAAGATTCAAAACAAATTATGCAGAGATCAGAATCCTGCAGAGAACTTAAATAAACATACCTGGATCTTCATTGAAGTTATTCATCATCCCTAAAGTCGTCAACTTATATATTATGTGAACGCCAGAAAGCAACCAAAAAGCCCACATTTTTTTCCTATTTCATTCCAGTATATTTTATAGCATACTGTACTTTGAATGCTACAATATCACAATAGCTTATACCTTATAGATAGAGTTTTCTAGTTTAAAATTTCTAGTAGAAATTTTTTGTTTTGATGAATATCTTTGTAAATGTGAATTTAGACTTGGGGTGTTAGATTAATTATTCCTGTTCAAAGTATCAATGATTTTGTATGAACACAAAGAAAATGAATACCTTCAATCTAAAATGAATCTATTTTTGTATTTCATACAGAGGAGATCCCAACTAACAATTCACAGCTTGGTAAGTTATAGCAATAGCAAAAATTTTGCTATAATTTTAAAAGAAATATTTGAATTTTATCCTAATTACTAGTAAAATGTTTTGTATTTAGGCTGACAGATACATTGCAACATTTTCTACTAATTTCAGTGACAGAAAATGTTAAACATCTAAATTAAAATTTTCTGGGTAGCTTTTAAAAGCTTATCAGATCCCATCTTTTAAAAAGCTTATCACATTTAAAAAGTCAGTCACAGTTTGGTTTATATTATTGTCATGAGACATAATATATCTCTGGCTGCATTCCATGGTAAATGGTAAAAAAAAAAAATGATGTGGAAATGTGGCTGTTCAGTTCGCAGAAAATGAGACTCAGAGATCAGCGTAACTTCAGCTCTTTTATTTAGATCGGAAAGTCCGTCTTAATCAGGAGCCGCGGCAGCTCTTTTTATAGAGAGCTGCTCGCGGCTAGTGTCCAATGACGGCTACTTGTTTTTTCCGCTGCTTGAATTGGCCAATGATAGCATGGGTATGATTGGCCAATTCACCCTGCTATCATTGGCCAATCGGCATCAAGAAAAGTAGCCAATCAGCATCAGGTATTTGTTGTCCAATAGGAATAGCCTATTAGGAGTATGTTAATATGGAACACCCCTTCCCCTCTTGGTATGGTTATGTCATGGCATGTATGTATGGTATGTATAAGTATGACTACTTACATAGTCACGTAAGTAGGTTGGAGCTTTTTAGGTTGCCTTTAAGTTTGACCTGTGCAGTTTAGTTGTGTTCGTCGTCTTCAGCGGGTTCGGACAGGATCACTGTTTCTTCCTGTTCCCCCATTCTCTGTCCAAACCTCCTGGAAGTAGAGTTAGCCAGCCCACTCCTGCTCCGGTCTTTACTCGGCGCTGGTTAGAGTCGCTCCCGGCTGCTTCTTTCCAACCAAGGCATTCAGGTCTACGTGCTGCTTCTTGTTCCTCTCTTGGAAGACTTTCTGCGGGATAGGTCATTTTTTTCTTGTAGTTTGTTTGGAAATGTGTTTTTATTGTAATTATTTTGGTTTTCCGGGTTCTTTTTCTACCAGAAGGTTTTGCTTTTTCTACCGGCAGCGGGGTTTCTCTTTTCTTTCTTACCGGGAGGGTTCCCCACCCATTATTGTTAGCATGAGGAGTCTCCCCTCTTCTCTGGTTGCGTCTGTGCTGTTTTTGTGTAACGTTTGTGATGTTGTTGTGTGTGTTTGTTCTTCGATGTCTCTGGGGCTGTGTGGGTGGTGCTTTGTAGTGTTCTTTTGACCGTTAATTGGGTCAAATTGTGCTTTGCCAGGTATCGGCCATCATCTGTTCTCTCTAGTCTTATTAGACCGTGGTCCTGTTATTTGTGTTAATTGTTGCCAGCACCCACACATGGGTGGCTCGGTGCCGGTGGACAGGTTTTTTAACATTATTTACTAAAATTTCCCTGGTTCGAATTTGCGATATTTTGCTAAGAAGAGTATTTGGTTTCCAGTGGCGTATTTTGGTGTAATCTATCTTAATTGTGATCTTTAGTGTTTCTGCCATTAGTAATTCTGCTGGGGACTTTTATTTGTAGTGGATGTTTCGGGTGTTATGTTTGCAGATATAGTGAGCATCTTTCTCAATTCTTTTCTTGCATGTCCCCTGGTCTAATTTGTCTAATGTTTCCTTGGTAATTCCGACCATTGTGTTACTCACCCTTCCATCGTCACATGGTCGGCCCAAGTGCTGTCAAAGTCGGTGTCATATTGCCATATTCAGCAGGAATTTTTTGAATGGTAACATTGCTGTTAAACTGGTGGGCCGTTATTGGAGACAGGAGACAATGTCCAGTAAAACCACGTGTGTGGTTGAAGATTTGTTAGTTTCTCGCAGTTGTTTGAAACCGCTTCAGTGGCTAGTAAGAGTTGCAGTGAGCGCTTACTTTCAAACCCAACTGAGAGTTAAGCATCATACTACGATTATGAAATGTATGCACCTTTTGCTCGGCCCCCATGAAGGTTCTATATGATATCGTGACCAGCGGCGCCCCTTAGGCATTTCCCAGCCAGGACAGGTGCTGAAGGGTGGTGCAGGAACGGGAATTTTTTACATTTTCCTGCAAGTTTTCGACCGTTTCCCAATATTCTGTCCATTCCTCTGGCCACCATTACATAACTCCTAGCCAGGGACTTGGCATTCGCATGGGTGACGATGCCTGGGTGGCCTTCGTGCAAATAGACAGTACCTGGTCTTGTAATATTTTTGAATAAGTATTATGACCCGATCACCCCCGAAAGTATACAACCTTTCAGTTAATGACCAGTATCGGGTTGCCTATTACTTAACAAGGCTTTGAAAAAGAACGTCTGTCTGCATTTTCGGCCACCCTTTTCCTTACCCAGTTTAACACTTGTAACAAATGTCTTGTCTTTCTTCAGTCAATTCGGCAATGTCTCAGCCATGGTTATTGGATAGTTTGGCCAAAGTCTGATTTGATAGGTAGAAGTGGTTGGTGCCAGGTCAATCTCTATGTCTGTAAGGGGGTGCGGCTCACAACCAGCATCGGTTGTGAGAAATGTCTTTACCGGCGTCGATGGATTAGTCCTATAATTGTGTAGTGCCGCCTAGAACTCGGACCACTGTGTCCATTCTCGGAGATTAGTATGATTAGGGTGGCTCTGTTTCCAGCATGTATTCCTAAAAAGGGGTTTGTGGTTTTTGGTAAAGACAAGGGTAAAAAGTTCTACCAATAAAGGTATTCGTGGGCAAGCGTTTTTACGCCAGATATAGCCGCAATGCCTCTCTGATCCCAACTGGCTATTGTCCGTTCAGTTTTTTGAAAGGGTCTCTGAGTGAAGGAAATGGGGCTTCTCTTCCATCCAGCAGACATGGCTAAGCACGGCTGCGACAACCAAATGATTGATGCGTCGCAGAGTGACTGTTTAGTGGTAAAGTCTCGCTGTTATTGCATCAATACCGCATCGGAGGTTGATTGAGGTCTTTTATCTGCGTGGAACGCAATCTCTTCACGTGTTCCCAGGCTCCAGATGGCCGATTTTCAAGAGTGTCTTTGTAGAGTCCCGCCTTTTAGTTGGCCTTCTTGTGCGAGAAATGATGCGGTTAAAGTTTTTATAAGTCCCAGAAATGCTTGGTAATTCAAACTTTTACTTTTCGGTCTTAGGTGTCTCTTTGATTGCCTTGATCTTTTATTCTGTGGGGTGGAATGCCTTCTTCTATCAATTTGGTCCCCAGGAATTCTTACTTTTGAGCGTCGGGCCAATTTACAACTTTTCTTTTTTCAAACTTGAGTCCCGCTTTTTGAACCTTTGCAAAAACCTCTCTAGAGCAGGCTTCTAATTTCCTCTCATCGTTAGGCTGAGATGAGCCATTGTCATCAAAATATGGGACTACTCCTATCTATCCCTTGCAATAATCGCCCATTAGCTTTGAATACCCCAGGGGCTACGCTGACTCCAATATTGATCTTGTATACATTTGAAATGCTTCCCTATGGGTCATGATTGTTTGTGCCCTCTGGGTTTTCAGGGTCTTCTGGAATTGTTTGGGGTTAGCTTGGGCAAGGTCGAGCTTTTGCGAAGACCTTGCCCCTTCCCAAAGGAATGTAGTAGATTGTTGTTCTCCCGAATCAGGATAATGCACTTTGTTGTAGCGCATTGTTGAGGTGATATTACCTGTAGTCTCCAGCAAATTCTCATGGACCCATCCGGCTTAATGGGGTCACTGATGTGGGGTTTCCCCACCTTGGCACGGTCAGGTTTGGTTTCCAGAATGCCTTGTTCTATTAAGTTTGTTTAATACTTCATCAATTTTGGGTTTTAGATGCGGAAGGGACTCGCCTCGCCTTTAGCCTAATTAGAGCTATGGTTGGCGTCCTAAAATTTGAATGAAAAATAGGGACCCTTTGGTACTTGCTTAAACTTCGTCAAAGACGTCCTGCAAACTCCTCATCGGTTCTCCTCCCAAAGTTTTTTTCTGCCGGTCGGTGCGGGGGAAACGCGGGTTAATGCCGGTCACTCCAATTCCTAGGGGTTTCAACCACTCGAGTTCCAGTGGCTGGTCGATTCCAGTCTATGATGTTAGAGGCAATATTTTTCAGGTGTTCTTTTTGAAGGTTATCTGGGAAGTATCCAAGTCTTGACTTACCGCGTATCTCTGTTCCCATTAGTTTAGTCTTTAGAATTAGCTATTGGTGTTTAATCAGCTCTGCCCGATGTGTGGTACTAGTCTTTTAAGGTATCCCATGATACCATTCAAATGAGGTAGCGATCCAGAAATCGACCTCCATCTTGCATTCTGACCCTCAAATTCGGGACTGCCACACATGTACCTTATCCAGCCCATTAGTCACGTTAGAATGGCGATGGGATTAGTTTTGATTGAGTTCCTCTTTTCTATAGTTTTCGTTTTGGCCCCACTTTCCTTTTCCTTTCGCCGAACTCTCTCAGCACCCACGTTGTCTTCTCTTTATGTCTAGTCGGTTGTGTGTTGTCCTTCCGTGTGGGCTGTAGCTTCTGCAGTTTCTGCATACTCGTGTGATGTGGCCCGCTGTTCCGTACTGGCACAGCGGCGTCTAAGAACCGGCACTCAAGAACGCGGGATGATCTCCTCTGCAACCCGGCACACTGGAACCCTGACTTACGACCATTTTTCAGTCCACCACTTCTTGCTCAGCCTGGAGTCTGTCGATTTTCTTCATTCATTCAATCCCCATTGATTTTCAGATGATCCACTGTTGTTAAAACGTGCGGCGGTTTTTGTATGGCTTTCTACTTTCTTCTTCAGTGCTCTGATTCATCTCAGTGATGTTTTGGGCAGGTTGAGATTTCATTGCCTGCATCTTTGCCACTGATTTTTTTGGTTGTTTCTGCTGCCGTGGCTTCAGCAATAGTAAAGCCTTGGCTAATGGTGATCTTTTGGTCGGGGTTTAGCAGCCGGATTTGTAAGGGTAGGTCTCTCAGTCCAAGAGACCACAAGATCCCTCATGGCTTTTGTCATGTTCAGGAATTCATCATTCTCCTCCAATGTCCCTTAAGAGGGCGGCTACAAAGTCTGTGATGCTTTATCACCTTCCCTCTGGTCCCGTTTGATTAAAAACTCCATTGTCCTCCTGATGAGGCTGGGAGATGGTCGGTGTGTGTAGGAGCCTTCAGCAATTTTTCTAGGGCCGGCCAGGCCATTCTGCTTTACTTCGTTCTGTCTTCGCTGGTGCCTTGGCCATTCATTGAACACTGTGGGGCCCACAGTGTGTCAGGAATACAGCTCTTTTGCAGTTGTCTGAGATTCCTTGTTGAATCGTTACTCTCCCAGGAACATGCAGGAATCTATCGATATAGGATTCCCCGTCCCTCTGCTGCTGGAGTTGAATGGTTGTGGGTGGCGAGTGGTTCTGGCCATTGTCTGCTCGGTTCTTGGTGCACATGCCTGACTGATCTCCTTTCTCAGAATCCACCCTTCGTCCGCCAGTGTTCAGTTCGAGGAAAATGAGGACTCAGAGATCAGCGTAACTTCAGCTCTTTTTATTTAGGTTCCGAAAGTCCGTCTTTAACCAGGATTCACGGCAGCTCTTTATAGAGAGCTGCTCGCAGCTAGTATCCAATGACGGCTACTTGTTTTTCCCGCCGCTCAAATTGGCCAGTCATAGCCCTGCTATGATTGGCCAATCGGCATTGAGAAAAGTAGCCAATCAGCGTTGGGTATTTGTTGTCCAATGGGAATAGCCTATTAGGAGTATGTTAATATGGAATAGTGGCTGTGCCCAAATATTAGGAAAGAAGGCACTGGACTGAGATTAATAAGCAGAGCCACTGTTCAACCAGAATTCTGCTGAGCGCAAAGCTGAATGGAAAATGTTTGGGTACTTTTTCACTGATTTACCTCCAGTATCTTTAAAATAAATCTGTTAATAAATCTGGGAATAAAGTCTTCCAATTCCAGAAAGACAATGAAGTTTATGACTTCTTTGAGAACACACTTTGAGATAGCACTTCCTTTGGGCTTTTGGTTTTGGGATGGGTTTGTTTTGTAATCAAATATGGCTAAGATATCATGCATTTGTTTTGTTTTATTTTGTTTTAATTTAATTTATTTTTAAATTTATATATTGCCCAAATCACATGTATTTTATTTTGACTCTTTTCTCTTGAAATCTCTATAACTGTTCCTGCATAGGGTTATTTTTGCCCATTGATTCTTTAACTATGAATATTGAGAAGTCAAATATATTTAGCTGGATTGTTCTCAGGGCTTTCAAAATATTTGTAATTCTTTGTTCTCTATTCCTTTTCTTTGTAGGAAATCCAAATGGATTCTCTTTCCAGCTGAATTCAGTCACCAGTGCATTGATTTCAGGAATAGTAATTCTGGGAATTATCAGCACCATTTCTTGTGTACTGTCCCTTCTCCTTTTCTACAGAAAAGGACACAGCAGTAACCTTATTTTGAGTGGTGTAAGAAATCCAGTTTTCAACTAGAAGGAACAAATAATTTGAACATTCTCCAACTGCCATAACATGTATTTGCCTTAAAGGGTCACCAAGGAATAACTTTATTGTTATCAGATTTCAGTTTTTCTTTCTAGTAGTGTTTTGCCATTATATAGATAATAAGTAATAGAATTAGCACTGTAGCTGTTTTCTGTCATTGATGTACCATGTATGTGAATGAATAGTTATTTTGCTGTTTTGCCAATGAGATAACTGAAAATAGAAACTGAATCATAAAGATTAAATAAAGCAAAATCTTTGCCTAAATCTGTATGTCTATATAAACCAGAATGCTATGAAACTTTCATAGTTAAATTATACCTTTCACAGAAGACAATTTCTGTACTTACTTTCTACTTTCTATTTTTGATTTTTACATATTTATAGACACATAATTTTGAATTTGTATTAGGCAACAGAAAACATGACAGAACATGATTACAGCTTGGAAAATGAGATTGAATGTTGTAATGAGATCTTTTGTTTTGTTTCAGCATAATATCTGTTACAGAACATTTAGTATTTGGCTATACTTTGCCTAAACTAAATAATTTATATTGCAAATTTAAAACTCAATATGGATTGAAACTCTTCATTGTTTTGTATATGTGAGGGCAGGGCAGGGCATCTAGATTCCACTCTTATTCTTCTTTCCCCCTTTGGAATTGTTTGAAAATTGTTTCCCTGTTTTTTAAAACTGGTTTCTTCTGTACTGTTTTAATGTAATCAATTAAACCAAACAGTCAACTGTAGGAAACCTAGAAACAGTTTGTCCCAAAGGTGGCACTCAGCAGGTTCTGACCAGTTAGTGGAGAACTGGTAGTAGAAATTTTGAGTAGTTTGGAGAACTAGCAAACCCCATCTCTGACTTGCCCCACCCCCATCTATTTTCTGCCTGCCAGGTCCCAGCTGATTGACTGGGTCTTCTTTTTTTGCCCTGCATAGGAAAATGCAGCTGGAAAGCAAATTAGTGGGGTGGGGAAGGAATGGAAGCCCACCAAGTCACACCACACCCACCAAGCCACACTCACAGAACCAGTAGTAAAAATTTTTTGAATCCCACCACTGGTTTCTCCCCATCCCTCTCCTCTCCTTTTTCCCCATCTCCTCCCCTCCACTCCTGTTAATGGAACCTGTCATTCAGTAAGCTAATGAAGCATGGAGGTTATTTCTTTTCCAATCATAGAAATTGCTATTATAATTTATTCCATTCAAAATTAATTAATCCTTGGGAGATTTTTCTGGAAATGTTCCAAGGGCAGGATAATGTGAAACATAAAATAGCTAAGAGAATGATTTTAAACAAAAGTGGTATTTCACTTCTTGTTTGATAAACATTACTTAATTATGTGTTCTCTTGCTTTCTTCTACATCCTATTTTGGGGATGGTGAAAATAGATTTTCTCTTAGGCTTGATATTTTCATGCTTATTAATAGAACAATCTATACCAATGGCTGTCCAAATTTACTACTACTTAAGGAAGGAAAGTAAAAATGCCTGTAAGATTTATGATTCTTATTTTGATTTACAGTAAGGTAATTTAAACTTTTGTACACAGGATGTACTTTTGGTTAGATGTGAAGCTTTATGGTTTATAGCACAACTTATTGTTCTACTAAACCTTTCCTGTATTTTCAAAAAAAAATTTGCTTCCAGGTTGTGACGGAATGGCTTGCATATATTTATAAAGGAAAAGTTTAGACAAACCTCCACATGCTCAGCAAATTAAGTTAATAAAAGCAGCCTGCATACTGTATTAATGGAATGGTCTGCTTTAACTTTTATTAATTAATGGCTCCCTACATTAATATAGTAAAAATATAGAAAAAATTAAAGTTTAATGAACTTTCATATAAATACATGTTATAGAACTGTATCTTCATTAAATTGACAACAGCTTTATTTATAGCTGAAACAAAATTGAAGTATGTAATCATCCAGTTCTATTTTGCATCTTTGACTATAAAAAATCAGACCTAAATGTAGGTAATATCAACCAAAACAGAACTAGAAGGTGTTCTGTTTCTATTTCCTGGATCAGTGGTAGATATCAATGGAATGTAATTAAATAGTATCTCTTTCCATTCAAAATTCCCACAATGCTGTTGAAAATTGAGCAAAACATTGCTATAATTTGCTGCATTTTGAGTATTTTTGCATGGTGGCTTGCATCCACTGGCATAGCAGGACTAGCATACCGTAGGTCTCAGTGTAGTTGCATCCTGACATGCTACCTATTTTTTAACAGTTTCTGTTTCTAACATCAATCCTAGAAATTGAAGTCTAGAAGTTATTTCTGGATTATGATCTGAAATATGTGGTTTTAATTGCTTAATCTATATGGCTCTTTTTGTTCTAAAGCAGTGTTTTTCAAATTTGGTAATTTAAAGATGTGTTGACTTCAACTCGGCATGCTGGCTGGAATATTCTAGAAGTAGAATTCCACATGTCTTTAAGTTGCCAAGTTTGGAAAACACTCTTCTAAACTATCTGAAGTAGATTGGGTCTCATGAGTAAATTAATCCTTTCACATTCTATTCATTCATATAAAAATATGCTTTTTACTATGAACAGATTACTGATTGAGGAAAAAGAATTTGATGACAACAGACTTTACATCTCAGACTACTCTGATACTCTTTAGGCATGTCTTTCTAAGCCTTGTAGTTTTCAAATGTGTTAGGACTATAATTTAAAAAAATTTCAATCAATTAAAATTAGAGAAACAGAGTCTCAAACATTCTGGAGTTTTGCTGCTTTATTATCCAATGGTTTAGTTTTTAATATCAGGCATCAAAGAATGGAAAGTTAGTCTGTACTGTAAACCAAAATATGTGACAGCGTATGCCAGTCATAGGCTACATAATGCAGAATGCATCATAGCATATATGATGTAATATGGATGTTAATTTTATGCTAACAATTTGGAGCTGTGCTCAACATTACAGTGGACAAACTATATAACTGTACTGTACATACTTCTCTAAACAATGTTGAATATCGGTGTATGAATGTACAGAAAATGTCAGGGTTATTTGAATATAATGATATTAAAAAAAACTGCTATGTCACCTAATTCTGAATTCCAAATAACCATCCAATACCCTACCTGCTAAACACTATTTTTTTACATGAAACTTGTGCATGGTTTTCTCCAATTTTAATACCTCAGAAACATGTACTTGCAATTCAGGGTTTAGGTCTGATGACATGTAAAATATGATCAATAAAGTAATTTGGAAAATAATATCAGAAAATGCTGGTGTGTTGTCTTTGTTCAAGACCCATAGATAAATATCTTCCAGTTTGGTGAGTACATGCCTTAGACACTCCAGCAATGTACAAACACTGTACCTATTATCTTAAGATTTGAAGAGTGTAAATGAAGATTTTTGCAAATTGATTGATTGACTATATACCATCAAATTAGCGTTGACTCTTTGCAATCATAAGGACAGATTTTCTGTCTGACAGCCGATTGCTAACCCTGTCTTTCAGGCCTTCCAATGATACAGCCATTTTGCTGGTGGGAGGCATGCACATAGCGGTGGAGCTGCTGTGGAGCTGAGCTGGGGTGATGGCTCGCATGCCCACAGAGATGGCTCTACATGCCAGTTCCAGCATGCGTGCCATAGGTTCACGATAGCACTAGACTTATACGATATATTTCAAATCTTGCATTTTGAATAGGAGTCAAGTAATATGATTTATCTTAAAGTCAAGAGTAAATAACATTTTTGGCCTGAGTGCCCACTTAAACTGAATAGTTTCATAGGAGTAAGGGCACAAAAGAACACACACAGAAAGGATTGATGTTGAAAAAAACCTAAAATAATTTAATGTAATTTAAAATGTATTGAATTTCAGATGTCTGTGCTTGTATACTAAATAGGGAGAGGCTTTGTTAATATTTAGATAAGACTTTCAGGAAACCCATAACTGCAGATTTGACTGGAAATAAGTACTGTAAGTAAGTAAGTGAATAAGTAAGTAAGTAAATAAATGAATACCTTAGAAGTATGGAATGGTACATTGCTTCCAAACTGTGCACTAAAACTNAAAAACTGCATGAAGTCACCAGAGCTAAGCAGAAGTTAATGACATATTTATTTATTTTTTCTTCTTAATATCTGGCAGCACCTTTGTGGTAGAAATTGATTAGGGTTGACCTTGATTAGTATTTGGATGGGGATATTACCCTGAAATTATAGGCTGTTTACTCAGGGAAACACAAAAGTCCAATTCAGAAGGGCAAACCTTTTCTATGAAACAGCAAGGAATATTTCATGGGTAGAATCATCAGGAATTAATCTCACTTTGCAAGCAGCAATGGAAACTACTTCTATAATTTTGCAGAGAAAACTAGTTAGATTTATCAAGGAGTCAAAAAGAGAGGAGCTTGATGTGAATTTTTAAAAATGAAAATAAACCATAAAATAAATATGGTTACACTCCATCAATTTATCCTTTTCTTTTTCTTATTAAAATTATAATTTCTTGAGAGTCAAATGTCTAGTTGGTCATTATGCATTTTCTTCACCACTGAGATTAACTGAAATGAATTTGCAATATTATGTTTGGTGTACAATTTACTTGTTTACAAGCTCAGAGTCTCATAACAAAGATGGGGTAATGAGTTGGGATTTTAATATTCTACAACACAAAGAAATTTGAAATTAAAAAAAATATCTTTTTTCAGCCAATCCTATATATTCGTACAATTCTGAAGGATACATAATTACTGATCTTGAACAGAAAAATTGGACTTACAAAACAAAAAGAATAAGTAGAGATCTGAAGTACTATACCTTTATATATCTTTACAGAGATAAAATATTCTTTAAACACATAATACCTTTTGCTTTTCAATTTACCTGGAGCTTCCCACAGGTTCTTTAAAATTTCAGCCATGTATCAGGAGTTTGAGGACATAGTGCACCCTGCCTCTTTTTCAAATGAATTCCTCTCCATTTTAAAAGTGCAATATGTGTGTGTGTGTGTGTGTGTGTGTGTGTAATTAAATACCACGTTTCTCCAACAATATGCCCCCCCAATAGGAAGACCCAGCATGTTTTCTAGGCATAAAATGAAATTATGTCCCTCCCCCCAAATTTAGGCCTATTTTAAAACATACGAAATTGGGGGGGAAGGCAGGAGGAAATTTGCCATGATGGCCAATCATAGTGGAGTGCGGAGGTCTCCCTACCTCCACCAAATGCCTTTGCTGCAGACCTGTGTCAGCAGGAGGGCGGTGTTGACATGGATGTCTGCTGGCAGAATTTCAGCCACTTCTCAGGCCTCCATAGCTTCCACAGTTCCCACCAGTGGTTATGCCTCTCTTGCCAGCACTGTCTCCAACAACAGCATCTGAGTCGTTCCTGCTTTTCCCCCATCTCAGTAACAACAGGAAAAAAAAACATTTTGAGGTACCTGGGAGCACTGCGCACTGCGTTTTGGTTTAATCCTGAGCGGCTGGGTGGGTGTGAGAAGAGCCGAGCGAGCGTCTCTGCTGCTGCTATCTTTGGTGCTCCAGTCTTGGGCTTTGCAAGTTTCCAAAAGTCCTGGTCCGCAGCCCATTCCTGCATTCCAAGCACGCCCCAGCTGAGCTGCAGCTGTCTCTCTCTTGCCAACGCCATCTCCAACAACAGCAGCAGCAGTGGCGGAACCATAGAAGTTACAGAGACGGCTCCCCCACCCAGGAAGCGACTAAAACGCTTCCACAGAGATGCTCGTTCAGCTCTTCTCACACTCACCCAGCCACTTGGGATTATACCAAAATGCAGGTGTACTTCATAATGAAAGTTGCAATCCTCTGATATGTTGTAGTTTATTATGAAGAGAAACAGTCTCTGTTGTTCAAATCCAACATAGTTCTTTACCAAATTTTTCTTCTTCTGTTCTTATGTTTAACTATCCTATATTATTTATGTCTGGAAATCCTTTTGCTACATTTGCTGTATTCAGAGTGTATATAAGTGATCAAAACAATAAATAGTGATATTTCCTAGGTAAGGATGAATTAAATATGATGTGTGAGAGAGTTATACAGATGGTCCTCAACTTACAACATTTCACTCAAAGTTACAACAGCACTAAAAAGGTGACTTATGACCACTTTTCACACTTATGACTGTTGCAGCATCTTCATGAACATATGATCAAAATTCAAACATTGCAGTATCCTGGGATCAGGTGATCCCTTTTGCAAACTTTTGACAAGCAAAGTCAGCGAGGAATCCAGATTAACTTAACATCCTTCTTTAATAACTTAAAAACTGCAGGAATTCACTTAACAATTGTGGTAAGAAAAGTCACAAAATGAGATGAAACTCACATCACATGTCTCACTTAGCAACAGAAATATTGGACACAATTGTAGTTGTAAAGCGAAGACTACCTATAACTGAAACTGAGTAATTTTGGGATCATGTTGCTGCTTAAGATTAGATC
>BHFT01051740.1:0-14796 GCA_004320025.1 Laticauda laticaudata
GAGAGAGATATACATCTTCAAGAACTTCATGTTCATATCAGGGAAGAAGAAGGAGCCGGTGCCTACCTCTTGCAGCCCTGGCAAGAAGGACAGAACCACCATCCACACCTGGCAACTGACATCTGAAGCTGCTGGTGCTGGTGTGCTGCTGCTGGTGCTGCTGGTGGTGCTGCTGCTGTGGTCTGCTGGTGCTACTGCTGTACTGCTGCTGCTTGCTGCTGCTGCTGCTGGCTGCTGCTGCTACTGCTACTGCTACTGCTACGCTGCGTGTGGCCCAGCCCCAGGCCCTCAAAGCCCTGCTGCTGAAGGCCCTGAATGCTCAAGCCCCTGAAGGCCCTGCTGAAGCCCCTGCCAGAGAGAGGAAGGAGACAAGGAAGGAGAAGGGAGAGAGAAACAGTACAACCATTCCGAGGACCATGAGGATGAGGTGCTGGAATGGCTTGAGAAGAACGAGTACCTGTGGAGAAAGGGCCCACAGACATCTATTGCGTACACAAGAAAGAAAAGGCACTTGAGAGACAAAGGCAGAGAGCCTGGGTACACTGCAGATGTACTCCTGGGATGGGGAAGCACATGCACAACCTGGTAGGCAAGCTACACCTCAAAAAATCTTGGGCAGGCCGCTGTCAAGCTCACTGACTGGGAGATGTACGTCATGGCCAAGTGCATTTCCTGAAGGGTGAGGTCCGCCACCGAGGGACAGCCCCTTGACACCCCTCTCCCTTCAGACAGCCCACAGAAGCCAGTCCTTTCCAGCCGGAGCCAGCTACCTGTCCAGGCAGGTGTCTTCAGAGGGCCCCAGTGCAAGGACCCCCCGACATGCATCCCCATGCTGGCAGACCTGAGGATTCCCCTGTCACAAATGCGAGGTAAGAAGCAGCAGGCAACAGACACCAACCCCAGCCACCCCCACTCCCAGCTCAACAGGATGCAGGCAGAGAGGGCCAGAGCCACACGGTCCGTGGAGATCAAGGGACACAATGAAGACCAGCACAGAACTTCTCTCTCAGCGGTTCACTTGGACAGAGGCTCCTCCAACCGCCCACACTTTAGCACCTACGTGAGCCACACCCTGAGAATATGCCCCGAGGCCCATACCAGGTGATGAAGGAGAAAGATAACAGCACTTCTGCACAACCCACAAGGCACAGCCTGAAGCTGCTCTACCCAGTCCAGCTCTGCTCCTCCACCCCAGGTGATGTCACAGCCTTCACGGGTTCAAACAAGCCTCTCACCAACCAAGACTACGACTACCAGGACTTCCACAGCAGAAGCAAGACTCCCAGTCCAGGCCCAGGTTCATTGCACACCACAGTCGCCACTCCTCACCCAGCTCAGACCAGACCAGCCCAACTACACTCCTCCTTCCTCCACCCTAACACCAAGCCTGTCAATGACAATCGTCATCAGTCTGTGCCTGACGTCCCAGGTACTGATGAAGGGCCTCTTAAACCTCATGGGACTGAGTCAGCTCATCTGAGAGCTCCCTGAACACACCATCCCTGTTTGTACTCCTCGGGCAGCACCCCAATAGTGCCTCAGACCAGCACTCAGCCACAGCAACCTCCACAAGTCCCCGCCCGCTTAACAAGCCTGAGACCATGACATGACTCAGAGTGACTGAGAATAGTGTATATATAGAATATACTATACACTAATAAGAATAAGTGCCAAGACTGAGTTGTACTTGTTCACTTTATCTTTGCTTAAGACACTTTACTTGGCTCATTTTTCTTTTTTATAAAGTCATACAGTTTAACTTAAGACAGTTAATAAAGATTATCTTGCTTAACACACTTAATTCAGTTTACTTGGTTTATTTTGCTTATTTAATAAAGTATAAAGGTAACTAAAGAAAGTTACTAAAGGTTATCTTTTGCTTACACACTTGGGTTTCATTTTTTTACTTATAAAGTGTTTGGTGAAAACCTTGAACAAATTGTAGCCTTTGCATGCTTGTGGGATAGATAAGTTGTGGAATAGATAAAGATAGTTGGGTGGGATAAGATAAGGATAGCTGGTGGATAGTAAACCTCCAAGTGCAAGCATAGTTTGGACTGTATGGTCCACCCTCCCAGCTGCCAAACATATGGACCCTTTAAATTATCAATAACAATTTATTCATGATCAACACATTTCAAAATAACAAAGCTCTTTATTAAATGCCCTATCATTGTAGTGACCACTCAACAACATGGCACAATCTCACAGTGTTATGAAAGACAGCTCAAGAAAGCATCCATTAATCATTTATCATCCTGTCTGACACTCCCACTGCTCCAGCTGGGGAGTTGCACATGTTTCCAGTAGGTGTGCGCTCTTCCCCTTCACGTGAAGCTCTGTTGGGGCCTTGTACATCAAGTGTTATCAGGTTTCGTCCTTGCCTCATCAAACAGGCCTCTATGTCCCCATTCCCTGTGATGGTTGACAAAGTCTGTTCTGCAAACACTGGGTAGCGGATGTGCATGAACGATTCGTGCAGGATGCAGCAACTTCCACGATGCTCCTCACAGTCTGGGTGAGCGCATGGTGATGAGAAGTATCTGGAACTGTGGCCAAGGATCCAAAAGGCGTTTTTCCACCACCCCGTCTTGCCTGGACAACCTGTAGTTGAAGATCCTCTCTTCATGGTGAGGTATCTTGAAGTGTACCAGCTCATGAGGTAAAGGTTCTGAGGAGAAGGCGTATCACCAATGATGAAGTAGGGCATATCTTGTGTGTCATTGGGTGGAGGTCTAGATCTGGAAAACCCATGATGAGGTGTGTCCAGCCCATCCTTGAGGTCACTGGCGTTGTACTACCTGGGCCATAATGAAACTGACCCGTTGCCTGAAGCATCGATGTAGATGAACTTGTATCAGCATCAAACCGGCTAAAGAGGATGATACTAAGAAGCCCTGTAGTTGTGAATAAGTGGACCCTGAGTTGGCTGAGCTTTGCATGGCCTGTGCTTCCCATCTATGGCTCCCAAATGGTTGGGGAAAGTTCCACTCTTTGATATCACTCTCTGCAAGTTTCCTCCAGACTTCTTCAGTGGTGGGACATTGAGATCTCCTCCATTATTTCTTCGATGATGGCCTTGGAACCACTTCTCTGACCACTTTGCTGATGGGTGTGTGGCACCCTCACGCATACTCATGTTTTTGTATGTGGTTCCAGAGGCCAGGTGCTGCAGAGTCAGTGCCACCTTCAAGTCCAGGGTCCAGGTGAGACCAAAGTTGGGGCTCGGCTGGTCAACCTGGGTCTCAGATGCCTCTACAAGTTCAATCAAAACATGGCTGGAGACATCTCATGAAGTGATGGAATGCACGAGGGTCTCATTCCTCAGCTCCACCATCAACTGGTCAGGAGTCCAACTCCATTCTTCTCATGCTCCTCCTCAGACCCACATAGCTCTTGTGACGTCTCCTTCTTCTCCTTGTGTATAAAGGTGAAACAGTCTGAACAGGGTTTTGGTTCTGGTGATGAATGATTGCAGCTACCATACGGACTGTGTTATGATCCATGGTGGCGAACAATGAAATGATGTGGAAACCAAGACCAAGGGGTGAAGAGGTCGTACACCACGGCTGCTGGACTCATACTGAAGACCAATAAATTCCTTCCCCTTTTTTAAGGAAATATCGGTAGTCCTGCTAGATGTGCCTTTTACTACTCTAGACATACTCCAGACATCCTAAATATAACGAGATACATCCGCAGATACATAAAGTTTTGTTCCGTTTAATGCTTTATATACGAGATTGCATCCACTTACCATCCTTTCTATTTCTGTGCTACTAACGCTGTGTGGACGTTCCGTGTAACCTTCACTTCCTCCTCTTTCCGTTTTCAGCTGGGCAGCGGATGTGAAATTGAGGGGATGGCCAGAGGATGCAGAGAGAATACAAGCGGACATTTAATGGATGATAACGGACACAGAAGTTTGTTGCCCGTATATGTCGCGGAATGTTACATCGTATGCGGTGGAAAAAGTTCATCCGTTCAAAAAGTTTTGGTGCAGCTCAAAACTTTGCGCGGATGAAATCTCAGGGAGGAGCCCGGGATAGAGCATATGAAACACGTATGCAGTGAATACACAACGGATGCATAGCATTTTCCAACGGATGGCAAGCTTTTTTTAACGTTTTACATCCTCTTTGCATCTGTTGGTGCAGTGGGACAGGGCCTTTAATAAATAGCAGTTTGAATCAGGGTTGGGTTGCTTCCAGTTCTTCCCGGCTTTATAGAGCAGCAGACACCAAACCGGTTCTGTGTTTGCTGCTGTTTGGCCCACCCACCCGCCTGGGCTTTTACCTGTCTTTATTTCCTGTTTTTTCAATCTCAGCTGTTTTGCACAGCACAGCTGAGGTTGAAAAAGCAAAAAAAAAGTGGGTTTTCGAATTGACACCTGTGTACAGCACTTTTCAGCTGTCCAGGTGGCACAGTTTAAGGTTTACTACAAAACATAATCACCAAACCAATAGTAACACCAGTCAAATCCCACACCTAGTATGAGTGATTGAGAAAGTATGGGTTTTCAAACTTCCTTCCTTAATTCTTAATTTGCTTTCATTAATTCTGCTCTTGAGCCAGTGTACTCTAACATGCAATCAATGGACACTTAAAAAAAAAGTATATAAGGATAATTTGTTTTTAAATTAATATCTTCCAATAGGTTAGGAATTGTTATATTTCCTAAGTGCAGCAGTGCTGTTTCTTGGTTCTTCCAGATGGACAGATTATTATGACAAATTAGTGGAAGTAATGACAGATTTATAATATTAAGTGGCAATGAGAAAAAGTAATATATAATATCATTAAAGAAATAAATCTTTGTAATTTATATAGAGCTGCTCTTGGTTTGTTAATAACAGTTCCATTTTTTTCTTGTATCAGCACGTTTTCAAATCATTATAAATCTACATGCAGGAATGCTTTGTCAACACTACTGCAAGCATAAAAGTAGTAAATTTACCATGCCACCATATTACGGGAATCATTAAAGTTAGAATATTGAATGTCACCATATCAGCAGCATGAAAGTATGTTCACAAGCTGCTCCAAATTAACATGACTAATTTGTATTGTATTGAACTGTTTATGGCAGCTCTGATTACACTTGTGGTGCTTAACACAATATTATTTTTGACAGTTGTCATATTCACATTCAGTTTCAGGAAAGAAATATAACAATTTTAAAAATCAGCATTAAAAATATAAAGCAAGTGTCAGGAACTTTTATACAGGAGTTCTCAATTTACAACATTTCATTTAGTTCACCATTCAAAGTTACAACAACACTGAAAAAAGTGACACATGAGCAGGGATGGGATTCTACTAGTTGCACCTATTCGCTAGAACCGATTGTTAACATTCTAAGTAGTTCAGAGAACTGGTTGTTAGAAGACATTACTGGCCTAACCCTGTAAGGAAGGCAGGAAGGAAACATTCTGGTGTTGCTTACAGAAACTGCCTCTCTATTAACCCTTNAGCATCCCCACAGTCATGAGAGGCCAGGCGAGGACATGCATGCCTCAATGTGAGTGGTTGAGTTGGCCACACCTAGCCAATAACATGACCATCAAGCCACATCCACCCAGTTACATGACCACCAAGCCATGCCACCACCTAAGCCATGCCCATAGAACCGGTTGTTAAAAATTTGAATGCCACCCCTGCATATGAGAGTTTTTCATACTTAAAGAGGGTCACCTGTTCAAAATTTAGATGTTTGGCAACTGACTCATATTTCTGATGGTAGCAGTGTCCCAGGATCATGTTATCATCTTTTGTGAACTTCTGACAGCCAAAGTCAATAGGGAAGCCAGATTTACTTAACAACCATGTTACTAACTTACCCACTGTAATGATTCATTTAACAATTCTGGAAAGAATGGTCTTAAAAGGGGGCAAAATTCACTGTCTCATTTAACTACATAAATTATACACGCACGCACACACACATACACACATACATTACACATATCTATATATCTATATGTCTATATATATCTATAAATATATAGATATAACCGGGGTGGGGTTCAAATTTTTAACAACTGGTTCTGTGGGCGTAGCTTAATTGGTGGGTGTGGCTTGGTGGTCATTTGACTGGGTAGACATGGCTCGGTAGTCGTGTTATTGTCTGGGCATGGCCTATTCAATATCACTCACATCGAGGCATGCATCTCCTCACCTGGCCTTTCATGACTGTGGGGATTCTGCAACAGTCATAAGTGTGAAAAATGGTCATAAGTAACTTTTTTCAGTGCCATTGTAACTTTGAATGGTCACTCCAAGCAAGCACAATACCAGCAAAGGAGGGAAAAATAACTCCAGAGAAGTTTCGAGACAGGAAGTCTAGTCCTGCCAAGAATGTGATAAGGGTTAATGGAAAGGCAGCTTCTCTAAGCAACACCAGAATATTTTCCTTCCTGCCTTCCTTACAGGATTAGGCCAGTAATTTCTTTTTACAATCAGTTCTCTGAACTGCTTAGAATGTTAACAACTGGGTCTGGCAAATAGGTGCGAAATGGTAGAATCCCACCCCTGGATATAAAGGCCCGTCCCACTGGCCAATGGACACAAAACATATGCATAAAGGACACAGCGAATGAGCAAAATTTCAGGGTTGGCTACATCCGTTGTCTTCCACTCCAAAATGGTGAAAATTTGCATAAACAGAATGGAAAAGAACAGACGTGGGTAGTATGTAGCGGGGATGTTAAACAGATGTTCATAGGAAGCCTAGCAGATGAAAGTGGATGGAGTGGATGACACCTCCAAAGGGGTTCCGGGTAGAATTTCAAAGCAGACGCATAGTGGATGAAGTGGATGCATCAGTATGCCTAAAGGAAAGAAAGGGGATGCTGTGCGGATGGATATCGGATGCAAACCGTTCACTGCGCATCCTTTCTATTTCTGTGCTACTAATGCGTGTAGACGTTCTGTGTACCTTTTTGTTTCCTCCCTCTTTCCATTTTCAGCTGCAGCGGGTGTGAGTTGAGGGGATGGCCAGAGGATGCTGAGAGGATACAGCAGACATTTAACAGATGATAACGGACATAGAACGTTTGTTGCCCGTATATGCGCGGATTTACATCGCACACAGAGGAAAGTTCATCCGTTCAAAAGTTTTGTGCAGCTCAAAACTTCTTGTGCAGATGAAATCTCAGTGGACGGATGCTCGATGGATAGAATGTATGATAGTATGAAACACGTATGAATGAGTACACAACGGATGCATAGCGTTTTCCAATGGATGGCAAGCTTTTTTAACGTTTTACATCCTCTTTGCATCCGTAAGTGCAGTGGGAACCTGGGCCTTTAGCAATATGTGTATATAAGTAATGGATCCTTGACCTGAAAATTATCACCTGCATAAATTTCTAAAATCATTGTTCATTGCTTTACCTTTTCGTCTTCCTCTTATTTCCATGATTGCTTCCATTTTCCTTAATTTTTTATTTAAAAAATAAAAATCAAATAAAAACAAAATCAAGTAAAAACCTAAATCCATAAGCAGGCTTAACAATTATACATTTAAATTATTCAATTAAATTTTCTGTCTGTTAATAAAATTTGAATTGATAATTTATTGTTGGTAACAAAAGTTGATGGTGATCAATAAAATAAAATAATAACATAATAAAACTGAATATAAGTCCGTAACTTCTTCGTCAAGTCTTTTATTTGACCTTTAAAAGAAATGTGGCTAGTCCTCAACTTATGACCATAATTGGGTCTGGAACTTCTATTGCTATTGCTTTCATTAATTTTTAGTAACAAATTGTTGCTGAACTCTGTACTCTGATATGGCCCAAGGGCTAATCAATAAAGACTTATTATTGGTAAGTGAGATAGTCATTAAGTCAGCCATGTGATCAACATTTATGACCTTTTTGTTATGCTGATAAGTTACTGTTGATACATGGACCATGTGGTCATTAAGCAAACCTGGCTTTCCCCATTGGCCATACTTTTTAAAAGCCAGCTGGGAAGGTCATAAATATTGATCACATGATCCTAGGATACTACAACCATTCTAAATACATGCTGATTGCCAAATGTCTGACTCTGGATTACAAAATCACAGGGAGGCTGCAACAATTTTAAGTGTGAGGGCTAGTCATACATCATTTTTCAGCAATAATATACAGTAACTTTAAATAATTGTTAAACAAATGATTGTAAGATGAGAATTACCTATGTTAGAGATCATTTTGTTCAAAAAATAGTGGCTAACACAAATACTTATTTTCATTTTAATAGAAAGTTAACTATAGTTTATGTATTTTATTTTTTTTTCTTCTGTCACATTAAAAATTGCAAATTGGTAATGATTTTGAAACTCTCTAGGGCTACAAAATTCAGGACATGTAGAGACCTAGGTCCTGGCCTGATTAATTGCATTTTAATAGATGCATTTTAATAGAAGATAAATTATATAAGCCTTATTACATGTTCTAAACTTGTAAGACAAAGCATGTGTATTTCAAAGAGAATTTCATACGAGTGAAAATAACAGATTTAGTTAGAACTGCAGAGATCAAGACGGAATATTTAGTTATTATATTTCCTGAATAGATATGGACCAGTTGCCATTTCTTATATACTTCATATATTACTGAGAATAGAAGAGGGGAGAATTGGATATTCTGTTTTGAGGCCTTTGATAGAAGATAATATTATACAAACAAATAATGCAAGAAAGAGAGTGTGAACCTAGCATTTTTACGTTTACAGTGATCTTCATTAAGGCTCATTATCAATATACACATCATGTTTTATTCATTCGTATGCATGCATTTTTAAAATGTGAGAACCATTCTTCAAAAGCAAGTTTTCTTAGATGACTTACAATGAAGCATTAAAATCACAGATAATACATCTGAATAAAAATAATTAATATTTGCTATAATTTAATGTTAATTAAAATGTATAAGCAAATAAATAAGGGAAGCAGCAGATTATTAAAAAAAGTAGTGCTATAAATTCACACAGTAGGAAAGAACATGATATCTTTTGCATTTTTCTTTAAATTATTATAAGCTATATACCATTTCTATATATTGTACATATACATACATGTATGTTTATGTCTGTAATCTCTTCTTACTCCTCTTCTTACTCAGGACCTCTATCAAAGGCCTGGGGATTTGAAAACTCTGCACAGTAAGAGTTGTTCTTTAGATGTTCTTAGTGAACAGAAAACATTATATTCCAGTGATGTATTGGGACTACTCTCCTAGCTTCGACATCATAGTCCTGAGCACTCATATTACACTGGGATCACTTTGGCCTTTACTTTCTGCCTGCTTTCTAGTTCATTCTTTGGGCCTTGGTACTTCTACAGTTTCTCATACTCCTTCCTGATATAGTTGCCAGTTCCTGATGAGTGCCAGGGGGTGGGATGCTGGTTCTGGCCTTCTTACCAGGGGTGGAACGAGTAGGCACAGGCTTCCTCTTCTTGCCTGACTGACGAACCATGGTGTTCCTGCTCGATGTATGTGGCAGCACATCTTTCCCCTGTGTGCTGACTGCATGCGTGCTGCATCCTTTCATATCTGCGGAACTGACGCAATTCATACTCCCCGCATGCGCAGTGAACGCTTTGCATCCGATATACATCTGTGCAGCATCTGCTTTGTTTCTTATAGGTGTCCGTGATGCATCCACTTCATCTGCTATCCATCCGCCCCTTCGGCTTTGCATCCGCTTCAAAATTCTCCCCCCGGAACCCCTTCGGAGGTGTCACCCACTTCCATCCGCTTTCATCCGCTAGGCTTCCTATGAACATCCGTTTAACATCCCCGCTACATACTACCCACGTCCATTCTTTTCCATTCTGTTTATGCAAATTTTCACCACTTTTTAGAGCGGATGACAACAGATGGAGCCACCCCCAAAATTTTGCTCGTCCGCTGTGTCCTTTATGCATACGTTTTGCGTCTGTTGGCCAGTCAAAAGGTATTTTAAAAGACTACACTTTTTTTAAAAAAATGAAAGGATTGTAAAAAAAAGGAAGGTGAAAGCCCAGTTTAACAGAAATTACTGAAAACCATAAAAATAAAGTAAAAATATAGTTCTAACATTTCATTCTGATCAAGAAAAGTTCCATCAAATTCAAGACGCTGATATGAATATTACACAGTGATAAAGAAGTGATAGAGAAGGTATAATATTCAAAGGTTCACTTCAAGACAGGGAAGTCTTTTCAAGATGAAGATAATCAAGTAACACAGGATTGCACTATGTATCTAAATAAGCAGACAATAGAAGATGTATTAAAGAGATTTTGCTTGAGAAAATAATTAAAAAAACAAATGGACTTTGAGTTTCTTTGGAGGCTCTAGCAGTGGAGCACAGTATCCAGTTGACTGAAGATCAGTACACTCCTATATGGGATGGTTGTCTTCTTCCACCAAACATGCAGCTTTGAGAAGAATACACATGGAATAGTGAGGGAGGAAGGGGACATGCCTCTAACCAGCCACACCAACCAAATCAACTCTGGTATCAATGGAATTACAATGTCTCAGCCACATTGCCACCATATCTAAATGTATACCTACATCTATCAAAAGTCAAAGCCAACATTGACCAAGGCAATAATTGGTTTGATGTCTATGGAGATTCTCAGTTATCCAGGCCATGGCTGTCCAAAAAGTGTTTTTAAAAAGGCAATCTGACTTTCTTTGTTTTTCCTCAAAGATGTTTCGCCTCTCATCTGAGAACTTTGAAGAACTGAAGAAGCTTCTTGAATGAAAAGTGAAACATCTTTAAGGAAAACCAAAAAAATCCAGTTGGCTTTTGAAAAGCATGTTCCGGAAAGTTATTTATTTTATTAATCAATACACTTTAAAAATAAGCCAAAATATAAGAGATCTGCAGAGGAACTCAATAAATTAAAGAATCTGAAGAATTGAGATAAATAAATGTGAACAGAGCTGTGGTTTTTTCTTTGAGAAGGTTAAAAATAAACACATTGCTAGGACTAGACAATGAGTATCCATTTAAGGTTTGTTACAAAATTCAAATGTGAAATACGAACCTTCTCTCTAAAAACAGCATCTGTTCTAGAAATGGAAATGATCAGTGTTTATAAAAAAAACAGATGCAAGGATATTATAACACAGTTTGTTTAATGTTTGTTCAACATAACTTGTTTAACTGTTCCATGTAGCAAAAATGGAATAGTATTTTGGGGAAAGCTGCTCATAGCAGTCCTGATTTTCAACATCCTACTCAGAAATCTAATTTGTGCTTAAAGAGCTGCAGGAACACACTGTTTTGATTGATGAAACAGAAAGGATAGCAGCCAACTGCCGACATGTGGCATCTTGCCAGGATTGAACCTGATTTCTGGGAAGGATCCATAAAATAATGAAGCAAGGCTGGCTAACTACAAAAAATAGCTACCAAAGCCAGTATAGAATGTGAAAGAGTCAAACACAAACACGACAAAGTGCATTTTGCTCATGTTTTACTCATGTTTTGGAATCATAAGTACATATTGTCCAGATGAAATGGATCGTATTGACACCAAATTATTTCTTTCTTTTTTAGTTACTGTCCAAGATTTCAATTATTTGTATATATTCCACAAACTGTTCCTTTCCTTTCTCTGTTCATAATGCAGCATTTTGGCTGTTAACTTTTACAACTATCCAGTTCTAACTATCCAATTGATGTGCATGTGTTTTGAAGTTTAGATTAAATCAACCATCCATATCACAATATCAGATAGCATGGAAGTAAATAAAAGTACTATTTAGAGGAAGATATTCTCCATGTGACATTTCTTTGTTCCTTTTAACAATAGTCTATCACTAGGTAATTGAGAGTCAATATTGCTTTCATGAAAAGCCATTGAAGTTTTCTAGAAAGAGTCCTCTTCATTCTCCTGTCCCCTGGGTCTGGAAAGGTTCTTTTTATTTTCTGAGTGATGCTAGTGATTGATTTTTGGAACGTGAGAATGATATTTGAATAGTCTCAGCTTTTCTGACCTATTTTTCATAATTGCCTGATAAGATATATCATAATGGTTTCTTCTTCAGAACATCTGAAAAATAGATGAGAAAAATAGAAGCCTCTCTCTCTCTCTGTTTCTATGTTCTAAGGGAACATAAAGGAAACAGTAACTTAGTAAGAACAAATAAATAAACAAATAAATTATATTAACATGACTGTAACTTGCTTGTTAACATATTTTAGACAGCAGCTTGCTTTAATCAAACAGAAAGAAATATTACAGATTTTTTTCCTAGATGTTAGCAAAATATTTTATCTTGCAACCTTAAATATTAATTGCAGTTCTAGTGTAGTATTTCTTTTCTTCATCGCTTTACATTGCCTATGCCTCATGAAATTGTGTTCTTTTTACATTTAACCAAGAAAAATAAACAATTAAATTACTAATCAAAGCATAGGATTATATGCACAAATTGGCCTTTTTCCATACATCTAGATTAGCCTTTTTCCATACATCTATTTACTAAATAGTAAATTTACTAAATTTACTAAATTTAGTAAATAGTAAATTTATTTACTAAATAGTAAATAGATTTAGATTTACTATTTAGATGCTCTGTTGCACTGGAAAAAATGATTTTTTTTAAAAAAAAGATACTTCCTTCTTTTAACCAATGCCCAACCATTTTAGCTGAAATCAGCCCCCCAAAAGGAAAAACTATGATGAAACTGTCTCTCTCCATTTCCCAACCAGTGCAACCTGTTTAGAAGATATTATGGTCAAGGGGCCAAGGTTGGATGAATACCTCTACCCCAGCTCTTCCATGCCATTCCATGTATGACCAAGTTTATTTCCATACTAAATTGTGACCGAAAATATGACTAAAATGAGTTTAGATCATTTGTTTCTTCCAGGGCTTCCTGAAGCTGCAATCCAGCAATCTTCTCAACAACTTCCCTTAAAATGGAAATTCAAAATTATTGGTTCCAGAGATGGCCTCTTGTAGACGGATGTATGTAAAACAAATATTTTTACATTTTAAATAATTTTCTGAATGTATATTATCTATATAGGGCTAATATACTAGAAGAAGATCATCTTAATCAAATTTCTCTTTGTGAAAATTCATTAAGATTCATCATGAATTTGATATTTATTTTCATTTATTCCCAAGCAAATAAAAAGTCCTGTTTAAGCTACATCCATTTAACTTGTTCAGTTTCTGAATCACATTTTAGTACCAATTTGCATATACATTCTTATAGATAAGGGATAAACCTACTTGTATTTATGGATGTGTTTCTGCATGTATGTGTTTATATGTCCCATACATTTAATAACATTATAAGTTTATACGTCCCATGCTTCTAACATAGTGGTGTTTTTTAAAAATATAATGGTAGTTTTTATTTTCCTACTGATCCAAAGATTTTTTATGTAAGGCTTCTCTAAGTCCTTCTTCTTCAAATGACACAATCATGTGGTATAATCCAGTCTGTAATCCAGTTCAAATTACCAGCGTTATGGTATAATTTCAGATATAGTATCTTAGCTAAAATCTTATGTTTTATTCTTGTTGTTTATTAGATTTAATTGCTTATTTTTGCAGTTCATTACTGAACTTTTCAGTAATTTTAATGGGATTGTTTGTAAAAGGAAATTAACCTTTAATAATCATTTTTACTGTTATTCTTTCTAACTAAGGTAGGTTTATTATTTTCCATTTGCCGATACCTGTCTGAATGCTCTTTGTAATCTGCAAATGATTATTTTTTTCAAACAAATGCTTATTATTTCTAGTTCATTAATTCCTGAGGATATAAATGGTTTAAATCTATTGTTCAAATCTGTTATTTATTTGCAATATTGTTCATCTTTGGATAAATTCTATTCATATATTGTAAGCCTTCCAAAGTCACTAGAGTGAGTGGGCAGCCATATCAATTTTCTAAGTAAGTGTTTTATTCTTAATGAATGTGCTGTTGATAATGTGAATGTCCATAATATGTTACTGTTTATATTCCATTAGCAAATGTAGAGAATCCTTTAGAGAACCGTTAAGTACAATATCATTAGTATATATGTTAACGTATATTGTTATTTCCCATTTAATTCTGGAAATTTACTGTTCTGATGAATCTTTCTTGCAAATAGTTTTAGAGCCAGTAACAAGGAGAAAAAAAAGAGGGCACCCTTTGTTCTGTATGTAAATAGTTGGCTCCAAATAATACATTCTGATTGGTTGTTTAAAACTAAAAGGGATTGGTTCACCTCCTCGCCATTTTCATGAGGTTGGACACCATCAGTGCCCGCTAGTGGCTCTTCAGCAGTGTTCTGAAGTGTCGGACCAGTGTTAGTTGTTTAACGTCTCTAGGGTTCGGCCAAGGCTTGAGCATTTTGAAATACGGTCGGTCCGCAGTGCGTTAAGAAAACGGCTCTTTTTTGCTTGTTCTGAGATATCCGTCCATCTCATTGGCTTTCAGGTATCTGGAAAGCGTCTGCGTAGAATCAAATCGCTCTTTCGTTGCGGGATTAAAAGGTGCGGCGTGCGTTTGTTCCAGCATTCTGTCTTGCCAGTCTGGATACTTTCTCTGCGCGGTGCTTGGTTACTCGCCCTGTTTAGGACAATCCACTTCGCGCCAGTGTTTTGTCCGGAAAAAAGCGAGCAGACCGGGTTCAACAACCAAAGTCTTTATTTCATAGCCTAGTAGTTTGAGAAACGGAACATTTGGCTCTAAGCGCTGCAGTCTTTTTACCTTTTTCTCTGCCGGCTTTGTAGCCAATGACATTTGTTTGAGTTTGCGCCTTATCGCGGCTATCAGGGATTGGTTCCTTTTGAA
>BHFT01051741.1:0-18643 GCA_004320025.1 Laticauda laticaudata
GCGGACGCGTAACGGATGACAACGGACATATAACGGATGTTCCCCGTATGCGTAGCGGATGTAGAACGGACACATTGGATACTTTTTCCACTCAAAAAGTTTTGTGCATCTCAAAACTTTTTTGAGCGGATGAAATGTCAGTAGATGGATGCTGGACGGATATAGAGTATGAAAAACGGATGCAGTGAGTACAGAATGGATGCCTCGCGTTAACCAATGGATGGCAAGTGTTTCTCTCCGTTTTACATCCTCTTTCCATCCGTTAGTGCTGTGTGACAGTGGCTGAAGTTCTCCCATTCCACTTTCATAGACCTGTTTTGATGGAGCTAGTCCATGATTGTTTGTTGATGATACAAAAAAGAAAGTGATATAGTTGCCAGAAGAAAGAGTCTATTATCTTGCTTTCTTCCCTTCCCAGCCTGGGGTGGGAACCATTATCTGTATATTTTCCAGGAAGTGCCCAGGTTGGCATTAGGCATCCTGCCCTGTTGCAACTCTATCTGGTCCAAAGGTTTCAGGAGATCTTTCTGAAAGTCACAACTAGTGCACCTCAGTTTAATGCAGATAACTACAGATAGTCGTCAAGTTATAAGAGTTTATTTAGTGACCATTTGAAGTTACAACAGCACTGAAATAAGCGACTCATGTCCATATGACTGTTGCAATATCCCCATTGTCATGTGATCAAAATTCAGATGCTGGGCAATTTTTATTTATGATAGTTGCAATGTCCTGTGATCATGTGACAATCTTTTGTGATGTTCTGACAAAAAGAGTCAATGGGGAAGCCATATTCACTTAACAACAGCATTACTAACTTAACAACTGCAGTGATTCACTTAAAAATAACCATGGCAAGAAAAGTCATAAAATGGGGCAAAATTCACTTAACAACTGTCTCAGTAATAGAATATTTGGGCTCAATATTTCTTAGTCATGGGCTATTTATAGTCAAGATTCATGGTAGCTTTTCTGATTGAATCTGCCCTCAGGATACTTCTCAGTTTCTCAAATACACCCTACTTTTCTATAGGTGCAAGTTTAATGGGTAGGGATTCTATAGACATCCAGCCTGCTGTCTCACTTTTTCCAGAAGCCCCAATGATAGTGTTGCCAATGGCAAAGAATTGTAGGTTTACAGCTATTAGAGAAACTCATCTAACAGCCTCTCTCTGACTAATAATCTGATAAGCAAATAAACCAAAATGGCAAAATGGATATTCAAAATCTTAGCAATTCCATCTGAATACCAGTTGCTGCAGGCAAAGAAAAAGCCTTCATTATGCTCCCTGAATAACTGAAATGTTTGCTTCTCAGAAGGTCCAGCATGACTCTTAGAATGCTTGAGCAAGACCTCAAAATTATGCAAAGTACCACTAATATCATCATAGGTTTAATTCTCATAGATTAATTCTGACAGATGAGAAGATTGCTTGAGATCTAATAATATAAAAATGCCCACTTCAATTGTTTTCTTTGCAAAACTCCCATTTAGATGTTTTTCTCCATCCCTTTCTGATTGCTTAAGCCCACTTTCTGATCTGGATTTTGTCCATCTACCTTAGCCCATCCAAATCTAGTCTCCTTCTCCTCCCAGTTTTTCAAAATTCAATTCTTCTCTTCTGACTCTCAACAGTTATTTAACTGGTGCAAATTGCAAGCTTATTTGTATCAGCAACAGCTAATATTCTGCAGTCCCCAAATTACTCGTCTTGTCATGATTTTCCCGTTTTTATGTCTTCCTTATTCATGAGCAGATTCTTTCTGTGTTTTGATACTTGGTTTCTTATTTCTTTTTCTTTTTCTCTTTATGTTTTCCCTTTCTACTGTAGGATAATTTTTCCTTTTTATTCCTTTTTTTACCTATTGTATTGACAGTCTTACACTTCTGTTCTTTTCCTTTATCCACCCCATTCTTGTGCGTCTCTGTGTGTGTGTGCGTGTGTGTTATAGTCACAACTTTTTATAACTATTCCTAATTGTTTTCACATCTTTCATTTCTATACTTTGTGACAAGCAGTCTTTTCTACTTTCTAGATGTTCCCAATTCAGAATTCCTTACAGACTCCATGCTGTCTTACCAGTAGTATTTTTTATCACTTGTCTACTTCAGTTTTACCTTTGTATTTTGAGGAATTTATTTCCTTCTTTTGGATTCTAGCTGACAGTCCTGTGAAACCTCATCCTTAATGCCCAATCTAACCTTTTTCTTCTCTTAGCAAACTCCTGCCAGTTTGCACCAGTCCCTTAACTTTCATTTGAAACTGCTTCTAATATTGCCATAAGATTCCTTCTCCCTTTCTTCAGGAATACACACTAAACAGTTTTTAAACTTTCTTCCAGGTGGGATATAGCTAGCTAGATTCTAGGTTTTTCAAATCCTGTATATAAATCTATTTAGTGTTTTAAACCACCTTCATTAATCAGATCAGATTTCCAATCTCAGTAATGCTCATTTGGACATACAGAATGCTTCCAACATCCAACATATGTGGTTGTCATTTTTAAAATCCAAGCAGTAAAGCTGGTTTTGTCTGTTCCCAATTACAGAATTTTCCTTTTGTGGATATTGCAGGAGGTAGATGGAAGTGCTTCTTATGGCTCTTCTTTGAGAGCAGGGATGCTTAAAGTATCAGTAAAAGAGCTGCCTCTAAGGGAGCCAGCATGTCAAACACAGAACATTTCTGTGTTAAAAGAGTAGCTGCATATATTAGTTTACTTATATGAAAGGTTATGGGTTTTTTTTTTTTTTGTAGAGCTAAGAATGGATTTGCACAGCAAAGAATGGTTCATTTCTATTAGTAAAAACATTATTTTTCAGCTAAGCATTTGCTGAAGTGTTTTTAATTCTAAAGCAATCTTCCTTCCCAGTTATCCTTTTTTGGAAAAGTGCACAAATCTCTGGACCTCAGGATTCTAAGAAAAAAGAAAACAAAAACAAAATAGAGCATGATGTCTAAATAAGCAACACCTGAGCATCATTTATAAAAGCATTCATGCAGCATGAATATTTATCGCATCATAAAATATCTAAGGTATTGTCACTTTCAAGTAGGTTTTATTCCCCCCCCCAGTTCTATTCCTCTGCCTTTAATATTAAACTGAAATTGATTGGATCTGACTGATGAGAATTGGAGTCAGCAAATTTGTACAACATGTTTAAGATGTAGTTACAATAAAGTGAGTGATTGGAAATACCAGCAAACAATAAAAAACATGTCGCTGTTTTTTTTAGTCATCTGTTTGAAAGCAGTTCTCGGTAATAGCCTACAGATTCATTGTTGATACATTACCGTGGTTGAGTATGTCCTTGCACAGTTGCTCCTTCTTATCTTTATACTGATTCCAGAATAGCAATTTAGAAAATAAATGCAGAAATGATTCCTAATGTGAAGAACACAGACCCAATAGGGAAGTCAGAAATTATTCTCTTAGTAAAGGTTAGGTCCCACTGGCCGATGGACGCAAAACATATGCATAAAGGACACATCGGACGAGCAAAATTTCTGGGGTGGCTCCATCCATTGTCATCCACTTCCAAAAGTGGCGAAAATTTGCATAAACAGAATGGAAAAGAACGGAAAAGAACGGGCGTGGGTAGTATGTAGCGGGGATGTTAAACGGATGTTCATAGGAAGCCTGGTGGATGACAGTGGATGACACCTCCAAAGGGGTTCCGGGGGAGGATTTCAAAGCAGACGCATAGCGGATGAAGCGGATGCATCACGTACGCCTAAAGGAAAGAAAGGGGATGCCGCATGGATGTATATCGGANAGGATGTAGAGAGAATACAGTGGACGTTTAACGGATGATAAATGGACATAGAACGTTTGTTGCTCATATGTTGCAGATTTACATCGTACATGGCAGAAAGTTCATCCGTTCACAAAGTTTTGTGCAGCTCAAAACTTCTTGCGCGGATGAAATCGCAGTGGACGGATCCTCGATGGATAGAGCGTATGAAACATGTATGCAATGAGTACACAATGGATGCATAGCATTTTCCAATGGATGGCAAGCTTTTTTTAACATTTTACATCCTCTTTGCATCCGTAATTGCAGTGGGACAGGGCCTTAAAATGGAAAGGGAAAAAAACACTGGAACTATTACCACAAAGAGTGTTTTCCCAAGCAATGTGTTTACAGTGCATGCCTTACATTAAATGGTGACATTTTAAAGTCTATCACTATGACAAATACCATCTAAAACCCTCTCCCCCAAAATGGATTTTCACATTCAGGTCATGCCATGTTCATCTTTGAAGACAATGGCAAGGATTTGGTTTGTACTTCCCCTCTGCACTCGTTATGGGCTTTAAAATCTCTCAGCAGTGCAATTAAACACAAAGCAGATACCAATCAAGTAAAACTCCAGATGTCCTACCCAGCAGGTGAGAGAATCTAGGAAATGTTACCTTAAGAACTTAGTATTTATTTCTGGTCTGATGTGAGGTCCACTAAGGTTGAAGCTTCTTGCCTGTAGCATTTCTCTCCTCCTCCTCCTCCTCTTCTATAGTCAGAACATAGCTAAATGGACTTGTGCACCATTACAGATGCTATTTTTATTACTTGCACCTTAAACATAAATTCTTACATTCTTCAACAGAATAACTATTTTCCTCCCAAGAAATGCACATGGCTATCCAGGGCTTTTTTTAAATTCTGAAGAGGCCTGAAGGAAAAAATGTTCATTTAGTATTAGCACCAGCACTACCATTATCCTGACATTTCTTTTCACTGCGTCTTATAGCAAGGTGATTCTCCCCCCCCCACACACACCATGTTTTGTCCATTAAGATCAATGGTCCAGTAAATGGGAGTGTGTGGGGAAACCTCACATAACTTTTGTCTTTGTATGAACTTTGACAGTTGAGCTTTATCACTCAGAATGGAAAATGTTGATCCATCTGATCCTTTCAAAAAAAGAACCATAATTTGAATTAACAACTGTATTTTCAACAATCCTGCTTCTTTGCTTTTAATAGCAATCTTGAGACCAAATGTAAACATTTAATCAAAGGTCATAAAACACTGATAGCTTGCTTGTTTGTTTGCTGAAAATAAGCCATGCTAGGACTGTGGTTATCTTCCCACCCATATGCTTTGCTTTTAGTTCAACCACCTCCAAGGATTTACTCCTAAAATTGGAGTGGGTGTGGCAAGTACAGCTGCCAAAGAAACGATTTGCTGAATATTATCCCACTCACACTCTGTTTTTCTGCAACAAAGCAAATTGCTACAGCTGCTTTTCATCTAAATATATAGATAAACATATGTATAAACATACATATTTTATTTCTTCCTCCCCCCCAAAAAAGCATAGTCTCTCAAAAACCAAGCTGATAGTAAAGGCATAAAAACGGATCTTGGGAAGTGTGTATGTGGGGGAGAGAAATATGTCCACCCATCCCATCCTATTAGTTTCCCACAGGCTTTGGGCCCGTTTCCCTCCCACCCAGGGATGTTCAGGCCTGTTCTAGCATGTAAGAAACCCTATCAGGTTCCTGCAGGCCTTGAGCTTCATTTCCACCCAAATACTCAGCCACTGAGGGACTTGGCCTTCTCCTTGGTCAGCTCCAGGGCACAGCAGCACCAACTTAACTTTTTGTTCTTTGCAGCCTCTGAGAAAGGTTCAGGGCTGATGTGAAGCTCAGATTTCCTGCAGAGCCAGACTCATGGCTACCTCATGGTACCTCTGCAAACAGGTGTTGTTCTCATGATCCTGTAGAGCAGGAATGGGCAATTAATTTTGCCAAGGAGCCAGATGTGAAATTGGAATTGTTGGGAAGGACTGAACAAATAGGGCTATGAATGAGTGTAGATACACACACATGCACATCTGTAATTTTAAAAAAATCACCTATCATTTGCCTGCAAAATAAAAACAATGGAATTGTATTGTGTGCATGGCATACATTTATTTACATTTGATTTCTAAATCAAATGTGTGGGTGGCCAAAGGGCCAAATATGGTCCAGGGACTGTAAAATGCTCAGTTCTGCTAAAGAGGAGGCTCTGTTTTGTTTTATTTAAATCACTATAAAAGGGATTTATACTGAATTGACCTGAAGGGTGATTTTCACTCATAAAGCAGGTGAGGTTGAGATGGGTGGCTACAGAAATGAATGAATGAATGCTTAGCATGAGATTAAACATAATATCATATCACCATGACCACCACCCATGTATATAACATAGTTTTCTTATACTACTTAAAATTCATAGAGAGAAAGCTCTATCAAGGGGAAAAAAATATAGTTACCAGACATGATGCGATTCTACCCATTTTCCGTCATGGTCCTATCCATTGCAAACCCACACACTTTCCTCTAAATATTAACTGAGGTCACACTTGTCATTGTTGGAAAATTCATATTGGACTAGGTTAACTAATAAGAAATCTGAATAGATGGCAACTGTTTGAAGAGCATATAAAAATATTCTGTGGAAATGTTGTAAAAATGTCCTGGAAGTGAATACCTATTCATAAAGGCCTAAAATACAAAAGCAAAAGGTTTGTTAGGACTGATAATGCTAACTATTCTATCTACTTTAATGGATGCTTCTGGTCCTTTGCCAAGTTGTCTTTTGTTTTGTTCTTCATTGATTTCAGCTGATACAAGTTCCGAAGATCAGTTTTCCTAACATAGCTTTCTACTATGTCTTGCTGATGCATCCTAGGGAAAAAGCTTTTAGCAGGATGAACATATCAAAGTCAAAAGCTGGTCATAACAGTTAACACAGTTAGATTTCTTCAGATAATATACATTTTCCTTTTAGCTCAAAACAAAATGTGATTTACATTATGATATGTGATATTAAGCATTAAGAAAAAGACCTTGTGTAATATCTGTCCTTATAACTTTATTCTGAGAGGGACAGAAAAATGTTTCCCTTGTATATTTCACAATATTTAAGGTGAATTAACTGATGACTCTCACCTTGCTTAGATGATACTTAAATATTAGATTCTTAGATTATCCAGATATTCTGTCTAATGGACAAGATATGCTGAAAGATGTTTAAAAACATGCTTAAATTGTGTCATAAATGTATAATGGGTATATTTCTGCAGGACAGACAAGTGGCAGATCAGCATTTTTTTTAATATAAGGCGCTCCTTTTTATATGTGTTTGTGACATAAGCACACATATAAAAGGGATTGGATATGAATCATGATTCTGTGTCTACATCTCATCTCTTTCTACAAACATGCCTTTGATACCACTAAATATTGTTCTGGTTAGAATGCTTTACTGTACTTTCTTGAACGTATGTCTCATTGAAATTGATGAAATGTGTTCCTGTTGCGTTGACGCGGAGTTTTCCCTCTGGTCCACATTCCTGGCGGGAGCGCGCACTACCCTGATTGGTTGATGCCATTTGACAGCTGGCTATATAAAGCGCTGTCAAACGGCATCAGCTGTTGCCGCAATCTGACTACTTGTTAGCCCAGCAGTTGCAGCAACCCTTTATTTCGCTAAATAAAGATTCCTGTCAGTTGCTCCGTGTCCGCCTCAGTCATTCCCATCGCTCCACAACACTGGCGATGAGGATGGGATCCAAATAAGAGGTGACCGGACAATGCAGCAGAGCGCAGTCACTGTTAAAGAGCCGGAGTCACTAAAAACAAAAGAGCCAGAGCGAAGCCACTATGAGCTGACTGTCACACGCTGACCGCCGTCCGGCGAGTGCAAATTAACTTCTAGCAGAATAGACTGTCCATCCACTGAGGAGATGTCTTTCAAACCCCTACTTCCTGCCCATAGACCACCTGAGAGACTTGGGAATCTATAGGCACCGCTTCATGCTTCCTGGATATTGACTACTGAAGCCTGGCAAGCCCAAAAAAAAATCCATATCTTCTTAAGTTTTGTGCGGCTGCAGTCTTGTTTGACAACTGCACAGACATTGGTAGCCCCACAACCTGTCAAAGAAGTCCCTTGTGGGGAGCTACAAAAAATCCTTCTCTACAATCACTATTCACCCACCCTCACAGATTGCAAGGAGACATGCCTTATAGGAGCGCGAGTTCAGCGGTAGGGAGAGACTATCGTGAATAACAATGGCTGCTCTGAGTCTGCTGGTCCTACACTGGTTGGGGGCATTTCCCGGGGGGAATTTATTCTAAGGAGGATATGCTCCTAGACAATAGTGTTGTTGGGTTAAAGACTTAAGGCTGCAAAGGACAGCCTATTAGCCAAAAGAGAGACCTACCCTGCAATAGCCATTGAAGAGTCTCAGGCTGCTGAGGGCTTTGCTGCTCAATCGCAGCTAAAAATCCAGGGGAAACACAATCAACAAGAACTAGCTCTCACAGTCCATTTTGTATGTAGGGTTTCTCCTTTTTGAATGAGACTCTGGGGTTCAGCTTTGTAAATCGTTTAGACAACAGAGACCCCTTCCAGAGACTCAAAAGTCAAAAGTACTTTTCTCCCCAGCCAGCAACCCATCTGTTAAGCTTGGAGGAAATCAGTCTATAAGAGCATCATGTAAGGTTCAGGAATGCCGATCTGTTTAGTTGCCAGGAAGAGGGTTCACTAGCAAGGGTCTGCAAGCGCTGGAAAACCCTTTACTCAGAGACCTCAGCCAAACCACATCTTTTCAAAGGCAAGTGGGAAGATTGCTATAACCTGTTACCACTTCAAACCAGTCCAACAACAAGCAATTTCCCTGTGATGACACACAGAGAATGCAGACAATCATAACTCACAGGGAGCTTTTAGGTGTAGACGCCTTCAGTTTGGCGTGGAGTGTAGCCCTGGGATATTTTCAATCCCTGGATGGAGAGGCTACTTAAGATCTCCCATGGGGTAGTCCCCTATTCGATGATATTTTATTTCAGCCACCAAACAACCTCAGTTGTTACAAAGGTAAGGTCAGTCTAGATCGAATTCAGCCAAATGCCTTCAAATTAAAAGGACAAATGCCACCATTCCACTAGCAAGTAGATTTTCTGGGCTATAGATGATGCTCGGCATTAACCCCTATAGAATTCTAAAGTCAGGCCATCCATTGAGGCACCCACTCCTCCCAACAAAACTGAAACTCCATGGCCTTTCTTAGAGGCTTCCTCAATTTTCTATGCTGCATTCCTCCCTCACAAAGCTTCAATCGCAGATCCTTTACATGACTATTTGGACCAAAAAGTTCCCCCTGGCGTCTGGGGACCTGAGCCCATGCCTTTCCACTCTGTCAATCCTTTGATTCAACTCTAAAGCAGTTTAATCAGTTCAACCAGCATCTTCCATCTAGTTCTTGCTGCAGACGCTTCCTCTTTTTTAGCATAGGGGTTCTTAGTCACAGAAATGCCAAATGGCTCTGAGGCACCCACTGCTTTTCTCCAGAACCTATTTCTTCGGCTGAAATGAACTACAGCCAGATAGACAAAGAGCTTTTGGCTGCGAGTCGCCTCTGTAAAGAAATTTTCCATGGAATTCCTCTATGGCCCCATTTGAACTTAATCCAGCATCACAGCCTCTGCTATGGCCTTTTGTCTGCTGATAAAGCAAACACTCTCAGATTTCATATCCCAAGGATGACCAGATGGACTCTGTTTTTTGGTGCTCTATTCATACAAACTGATCCATAGACCCAGGAAAAACCTCGCACACACCTGATGCTCTCAGCGCCTGCCATTGCCGGTTGCGTATGAAGACAGCTGCACCACTCCATGCTGTGTTGAATGGCAACGAACTCAATCTGCCCATTACAGCTTCTATATGCTTACATTCTCAACGGGACAAAGTTAACGACCCACAGTCCTTGACTGGGTGGGAAGGGGGTGGCCAGATGCCCTCATTTCCCCTGAGTTCCTGCCCTTCAAGGCACGCGCTGCAACATGTTCATCCTCCAGGGTTGTTTTATGTGGGCTGAACAAGGGTGTTCATTCCTTCCTCGGTTGCAAGCTTCAGTTCTGAAAATTCCTGCCATTGAAGGCCACCGGGCATTGTTAGAATGAAGCGCCCTGGCCGTAGTTATGTCTTGGATGGCCTGGTATGGATGCCCGGATCTCCAGCTGGGGTACAGCACTTGTCAGGCTTGTCAGGCAACCAGACCTGCCCCACCAACTGCATCCCTGGGAAAGTGGGAGGCGTGCTGAAGCCTCTTGGTCCAGCGATGCACATTGACCTGGTTGGCCCAATGCAGGGGCATGCATTTCTTAGTAGTAGTAGACTCCTCTTCAAAGTGGATTGGATGATGGCCTTGCTGCCCACAACAACCACCCCTTGCAGTTACCGGGCCCTAACCAGGCTATTGTGACACATGGCATCCTGACCACAGTAGTGTCAGATAATGGGCCCCCAATTTACCTCCTCGCGATGTTGAAACTATACTTAGCCAACTGGGGTCAGACTGCCTCAACTCCTTTTCAGCTCTGCTGACAACGGAATGGCTGAAAGGCAGTTAGGTCAGTAAAGAAAGCCCCTAGGGAGATTTGGCAAAGTGACTGGCACTCTAAGTTGTCCAGATTTTTGCTATATCAGCATACAACCCTTGTGCCACTATCAATAGGTCCCAGCAGTGCTTTATGGGCAGATGTTTGAGGACTTCCCCTGGACAGGCTGCACCCCCACTCCACCCCAGTAACTCCTCTTGGGTCCTGACACCAGCCTGGGGAGTTGCCTTAAATGACCTGGTTTATGCGCACAATTATGGCAGCCCACCCTTATGGTGCCAGGACAGGTCATAGCTGTGACAGGGCCTAAGTAATATAAGGTGCTGCTGGAGTGATGGTCGTACCTGGTGCAGAGATATCAACCAGCTGAGGAGGCGTTGGACAGTGGCCACGGATGGACCCGGTCTACACACACTGACCCGAGGTCTACCACCAGCCGATGAAAACCTGCCGCCACTGACCAATGACACCTGGGAGAACTGTGGACAGAGGGGACCTACCTGTCCAGAGCCTGGTGACTCATCTGCAGCTCCAGAGGACAAGGCTCTGCAGACCTTAGTGGTTTAATATTCCGAAGAGGCCCCTGTTCTACGGCGTTCCGACTGCCTGAGAAGACGACTGGCCTACTTGCAGGACTACGCATGCTCCTTGCTAGGGGAAAGGAGTGTTGTGTCGATGCGGAGTTTTCCCTCTGGTCCACGTTCCTGGCAGGAGCGCGGACTACCCTGTTTGGTTGATGCCATTTGACAGCCGGCTATATAAAGCGCTGTCAAATGGTATCAGCTGTTGCCACAGGCTGACTGCTTGCTAGCCCAGCAGCCGTGGCAACCCTTTATTTCGCTAAATAAAGATTCCTGTCAGTTGCTCTGTGTCTGCCTCGGTCATTCCCATAGCTCCACAACAGTTTCTATATAAAAATGCTCAGAATTAACCTCAAGGGTATGCTTTTAATGGTCATTCCATTTGTCATGGATAGATAAGTTCCATTTGCTCCAAAATCTACTACACTTGGGCAAGACATCCAGCTGGCCAATACACAGTTTGTTAGGATTCAACACCTTTGCTTTTGGGGTACAACTTTCTTAATAACTGGGACCCAGGTTTAAGCTGAAAATATAATGTAAAAGAGAGAATGAAACACGGCAGCAAGAGAGGCAAGAGAGGAAATTCTGGATTGTGATTCAGAAGTCTCAAAGATATCAACAGAGAAATGCATAGATTAAAAAAGAAACAGGATAGTTCTCTAGTCTATGAGAAGCAAACTGTATGGGTCCACTATAAAAAGAAGTAGGCTGATTCTTCTGGAAAATGAATATGAGTGAAGGACTCTGAATCTATACAGAAGCTTCTAAAATATATGAATGTATACAGTTAAATTAAAAATTTGTGAGAAACAAGGTTTATCCAAGTTTACTTGTGAGAAACAATGTTCATCTGAATCACACAGTAACAGGGATCAGTATACTAAGACACACAGTCTGGATGTTATTTCTATAGATTGTTCTGTTTGTTTCTGGTAATTGTTTTTAGCTCTGTGTGTGTAAAGTGATTTGTATAGTGAGTAACCATTTTTTCCTTCTCCAGCTTTAAGCCTACCATGGAACTTTGCCCTATCTCTCAGTATAAGAGATGTCAGGACTCCAACAAATCCACCCCATTCAAATCATAAGTCTCTGTAAGATAAGGAGTATCTTTTTAGTTGACAGGAGACTGATATTGGAGATACTGTTTCTGATCTTCTCATTGCTGTAATCTTTAATCTGCATTTATGTGGACTACTTAATGTGTCTGATTACTTATTGGGAAGTGTTACATTTTCCTAGTTTTAATTTTTAATGAAATTGATCTTTCATATACACTTTTCCCCCCTAAAAACAATAAGAATGGCTGCTCTTTCTCTTTGGTTTGAAAACCCATAAAACTATCAAGCAATTGTAACCAAGGCAGGAAGGTGGAAAACAATGTGGAAAACCCAGAGGATTTCTGGGAGAAGAGGATGAAACCACCCAACTATATTCTCAGTTGTCACTACAATATTACAGTGCCAAAACAATCTCCACATTTTTCTACTTCTGTTGCAATATTGTATCAAATACAAAAAGGAGGAGTTTCCATTACAACATCACAACATGTACTTTAATATTCAGAAGCACTTTGTTGGATTATTTATGTTGATCTATTTCTTGTGAACAATTAGTGAGTTGGCATTTTTGTATGATTTCTCTAGATTATTGCTTGATCCATAAATATTTTGATATTCATTGTAATCCTAAGTATATTTCCTTGAAAACAGTCAGAAACCAATGCAACTTATTTCTGAACAAACATTCCTGGGATCAAGCACTAAGCTTTAAAATGTTTTAAAATGTTATATTTTATACGATTAAAGATATGAGTTCATTGTATAATCACTGACTTTGCATCTGTAATTTTTATCTCCATTTATAGCACACCTAAAGACAATGCTATCCTATATCTAATAATGTTATATTTAATAATTTTAAATCAAAAGTTGAATGCATTTTACATTTGTAATAAAAACAAAAAAGTTGGAAGGTATCCTGTCCCATTTTTTTTCTTTTTTCATTATTCTCTTCATTTCCCCTTCCCTATTTTTACCTTTTTAATTCCTTTTGTCTTCATCTTTTGTACATTTTTTTAAAATAAAAAGAATGGTTTCATTGATTTTCCTGCAAATTATACAGTGTTAGACTTTATGATCCCAGCAGTCTCTTGAAACTCTGCAATTCTATGAGTCTCTGATTTTATTGTGTTGAGATAATGTGCAAGCCACTGAACAGAAAATAAGAAATAGGCTTGGCACCTCCTGACAGAGTTATCTATTTTTAACACAGGTCGTCTTCAACTTACCACTACATTTGTCCACAAAATTTGTGTTGGTGAGTGAAACATTAGTTAAGTGAATTTTGCCACATTTTATGATCTTTCTTGCCATAGTTGTTAAATGAATCATTGGAGTTGCTAAGTGAGTAACATAGTTATTAAGTAAATCTGGTTTCCCCATTGACTTTGCTGGTTAGAAGATCACAAAAGGGGGTAATATGATCCCCTTTGCTGGTTAGAAGATCACAAAAGGGGGTAATATGACACTGCAAATCTGAGCCACTTGTCAATTGTCTGAATTTTGATCATATGATCCTGGGAATGCTGGAATGGTCATACCAGTGGTGGAATTCATTTTTTTTTTTTTTACTACCAGTTCTGTGAGTGTGGCTTGGGCATGGCAGGATACAGTAAAATCTCCAGTCAGAGGTAGTATTTGCCGATTCTCCCAACTACTCAAAATTTCCACTACTGGTTCTCCAGAACTGGTCAGAACCTGCTGAATACCACTTCTGGCATACATTTTCAAAACTGTCATAAGTCACTTTTTTTCAGTACTGTTATAACTTTGAGCAGCCACTAAACAAACCGCTGTAAGTCAAGGGCTATCCGTATGCAAAGCTTGATAAAATTTATGCTATCCGATAATCCCTTTGCTCATTATGAGCTTGATCAAGAAGGAAAAAGAACGGCATTGTTAGGTCTCCCAAGATTTGATTCAATTAAAAAGTAGTTTGTTTTATCTTCCCTGGTAAATGCCTTTGGAGGCTAAGTCAAGTCAGAGGTACATAGTGCTACCTTTTTGTCTATATCTCATCATCAAATGATTTTCATTTTGCTCTCTGAATAAAATATGAAGGTAATAGATAAAGCTTATGCTTCATTACCAAAATAATTCAAATCAATATTTATGACTTGTAAAAGAAGGGAGTAAATGAAAGCATCTTTGTATTAGCATTTGCAAATAAAACTTACATTTTAGATATCTTTTGATTTTTCAGAAGATTTAGATTTCTTTTGAAAAATGAAGTTAAAAGAAAAAAATATGTTGTGATCCGGAGGAAAAAAAGGTAATCTTTTAAAACTTTCAAAAGATAGCCAAATTATTTTTGTTTATTTAAGAGAGGGTAGCTGGAATATACTCACATCTAATTTGCCAATAGGGAAAAAAAACATAAAACTGAAATGTTAGCAAGCACTAAGCCTGGAGAAAAAATTTCCTTTCTTATTAACACTTTTTATTCCATGGAGTCGTGAGTTAGGATTTAATTATTGTTAGCTACTGAGCAATGTCTTTTGCCAGCTAGTCAAATGTTCAGGAATTAAGTGTGCACTTCTCTTGTTAAGAACAATGATGTCACAATTCAGTGAGCTGTGCATAAGTAGACATTTCAGAATGTATTAATACAGACGGTTTTTGGAAGAGTCACACCAGTAAATCTTAGTACTCAATATATTTCAAAGAATGTTGGATTACCACTGTTAATGCTTCACTTAAAAATCTACCTATATCATGTAGCTAGTCTAAATTATAGCCATAATTACAGTAGTTTGTTTCATGCATAAATTCAAGGAGGAGCCTACTGATCTAGTGCAAACAGCAATTTTAAATCAATAACCAAGATGTTTATCAATTTCAATGTATAAGTTCAATAGGTTTCTGCTCTTTTAACTAAAAAATCTGCATTTTGGGAATCAAATTAATTATCTACAATTATACTACAAACCAGTAAGCATTCAAGAACTATTATCCCAATTATTAGGGATTATGTCAAAAATAATAATAAAAATGTTTATTTCAATCGTAAAAAGACAAAGCAAAAACCCAAGGCAACAATTTGATTTGATTTGATTTATTTGATTTGTCAATCGCTCACAAGATAATAGGTATAAGTATATACATAGTTATGAATACATCAAATGGGTACGTATAAGAAAAATAAAAGAAACAATAGGACAGGGAAGGTAGGCACGTTGGTGTGCTTATACATATCCCCTACAGACCTCTTAAGAAAGGGGTGAGGTCAATAGTAGACAGTCTAAGGTTAAAGTTTTTGGGCTTGTAGAGTATTCCAGACATTGGACCACTCCTGTTGCTGATGTAGTATTTCCTGCAATCAAGTATGGGTGGGTTTACCTTGAGTTTGTATCTATTGTGTGTTCTTGTATTGTTATGGCTGAATGGTATGCCTACCATTAACAGTAGGACATTGCAATGTATGATTTTATATACTATACTTAAATCGGACGAAGCGGCATAGTTCTAGGTTTTTTAGGTTCTAGAATTTCAGCTGGGGCATAAGGTATTCTGCAATAAATAGAGGACTGGAGAACTCTTCTTGTGAAATATGTCTGGACTTTCTCAACTGTGTTAATATAGATACGTAATGTGGGTTCCAGACTGATGAGCTGTATTCGAGTATTGATCGAGCATGTTTTGATGCTCGAGTTAATAGTGTAATATTACCAGGAAAAAGCTACGTAGGATTAGGTTAACAACTCTTTAATGCCTTTTTGGCTATGTGTTACAGTGGGCTCTAGCACAAGAGTCATTAGAGAGAGAAATCCAAGATCCTTGACAGACCTCATCAAACAAGGTCTTGGACAATTCAGCCTGTATTTTATTTCCTGATTTATATTTTTTTGCCAATTTGGATAGAGCATTTATTTGTTGAGATTTGAAGTTGCAATTTTGTTTAACCATTCTGATACATAGTCAAGGTCTTTTTGAAGGGTAGCTCTTTCAAAAAGAGGCTCTTCAACACCACAGACACCACATCTTGTTGTGTGTTGAATACTTTATATCATCAGCGAAGATAAGGAAAAAGGTTGCTCTTAATATGATCACAGAGGTCATTTATGTAGAGTATGAAAGAGTTGGTCCTGCCTTGGGGACATCACTGTTGATAGGTACAGAGTTTGATGGGATGCTCCAATTTTGACCATTTGTTGTCTGTTTGACAGGAATGTCCTATCCAGTATTATGCAGTTGTCCAGAGATACCATAAGATTTTAATTTTAGTAGTAGGTTGTCGTGTACCATTGAATCAAAGATTTTACAGAAGTCTATTTAGATTGCAATCTATTGCTTGCCTGATACTGTCGTGTAGTCCATTTGTTTTTGCAGTGCAAGAGTTGCAGATTTACAGGTTAGTTTTTTCCTGAACCAAATTGTTTATTAGAGAGTAGGTTATTTGTCTCTAAGTGGAGGATAATGGATTGGTTAATATTGATTCCATGACTTACATGGTAGCGCATAAAGAAATTGGTCTGTAATTTTCAACTAGGCTGGGGTCTCCCTTTTTGAAGATGGGGATGACCGTGGCTTGTGACTACAGGTTAGGCAAGGAGCTGGTCCTGAAAATTTTTTCAAAGATTATGCTTAGAGGTTCAGCTATGGCAGTGGATAGCTTTTTAAAGAAGCAAGCACATATTTCATCTGGTCCAATGATACACAGAGATGGTTTTAGATTGCATAGTGCTTTTTCAACATTGTCTTCTGTAAAATCTGTATGTATTAGATCATTGTAGTTGTCTGTGGTTTGACTAGGAAATACAGGGCATGATCCATTGCTGTTTACAAATACTGAGCCAAAGAATGTGTTAAAGAGGCTGGCTTTAATTGTGTCATCGTTGGTAATTGGTCCACTAATTGAAGAAGATGGCAAAGAAATGACAGGCAGCAAGGAGAAAGCAGAGTTACTTAATTCTTTATTTTCATTAGTCTTCATGAAAAATTAAAAAATAGCCCAACCTACCAAAAACAAAACCATAAAAGACAGATTGGGAATAAAAGTTAAAATAAGCAAGAAAATTATAAGAAACCCTGTCCACCCGAGATGAGTTCAAATAATCAGGACCAGATGGATTACATCCCAGAGTTCTACAGGAGCTGGTAGAACCATTGAACCATATCATTCAAAAATCCTGGAGCACCTGGGAACACCAGAAGACTGGATAAGAGCTGATGTGGTTCCCATCTTCAAAAAAAGGGGGGGAAATGGATCTGGCAAACTACAAAACAATCAGCCAGGCATCAATATCTGGAAAGATCCTGGAAAAGATAAGCAACAGTAAGCAGTAGGGTTCCCAAAGGTTCTGCCTTAGGCCCAATACTCTTCAATATCTTCATATTGATCAGGAAATAGAAGGGAAATTTTATCAAATTTGCAGATGACACCAAGCTGGCAGGAATAGCAAACATCCCAGAAGATAGGCTCAAGATCCAGAAGGATCTCGACAAATTTGAACACTGGACCCTATCTAATACAATGAAATTCAATGGTGAGAAAATTAGATTTTACACTTAGGCAAGAGAAACAAAATGTATAGGTGTAGAGTAGGTTGAACCTGGAATAATGGCAGTAGCTTTGAGAGTGATCATGGAGTTCTAGTGGACAATCAGTTAAATATGAGCCAGCAGTGTGCTGCAACCATCAAAAAAGCCAATGCACTCCAAGGCTTCATTAACAGAGGGACAGAATCAATATTACATGAACTCTTAGTAGTGCTTTACAATGCCTTGGTAAGACCACACTTGGAATATTGTATCCAGTTCTGGTCACCACAAGATAAAAAAGATGTTGAGACTCTGGAAAGAATGCAGAGAAGAACAACAAAGATGATTAGGGGATTGGAGACTAAACATATGAAAAATGGTTGCAGGAATAGAAAGGTATGTTTAGACTAGTGAAAAGAAGGACCAGGGTGACATGATAGCAGTGTTCCTGTTCTGTATAACTTGGAAGGTTCCAAGTAGTCAATTCTGATTGGCCAAAAAGGACAGTAGTGGATTGATTCATTCGGAACCAATCCAAGAAGCCACTCAAAGGTGGCAAGATTAAATTGATGTCATTGGCTACAAGCTGGCAGGAAAGCCTCTATATAAAGGGCTGCCGCGCCTTGAGCCAATGTTCTGTTACTATTGCTATTAACTGAATAAAGAGTTGTTAGTTGGAACCCGGTCTCACGTGCTTCTTTTCTGGATGGAACACTGGCGACAAGGATGGGATCGTCCTGAAGTGGAGACTGAGCATGCGGCGAGAGAAAAAACCACGCAAGACGAGATGGCTGGTAATAATGCGCCGCCCGCCCCATTCAATCCCAATGAAGAAGATTGGGAGTCTTATATTGATTGTTTCCTGATATTTCTGAAGAGCAATGAAATGGAGGAAATTTTGGATCAGCGAAAGAGGGCTGTCTTCCTAACACATTGCGAGCCAGCCGTATTTAAGATGGCAAAGGCATTGGTGAAGCCCAGAGACATGAAACAGATGACCTGGTCTGAGCTTAACCGAATGCTGAAAACTCACTATGTGCCGGTTGTCTCAAACCTCATCAAGAGACATTAATTTTATAAGAGAGACCAGAGGGAAGACGAAACCATTGCTGATTTCAT
>BHFT01051742.1:5345-29459 GCA_004320025.1 Laticauda laticaudata
CTCTGCCCCCCCCCCCCATCTGCAGAGGCCGGCTTCCAGGTGTGGGTCTCTCTGGTCCTTTCACCTTAAACTTGGGGTTGGACCAATTGTAATTCTCTGGGCTTTGAGGGCTTCCCACCTCTTACTCCGAAGAGGATCCGCTCGCTTTCTTTTAAAAAGGAAACCTCTTAAGTTCCCAGGCAGAGGCCACATTTTCTGCCATTAAATGGGATTTGATATCCTCTGGGCATGATGGAGCCACAGGCCAGCCAACCTGACCTCCTGAGCAGGGAAACCTTTTTTCTTTCCTTCCTTCCTTCCTTTTCTATCTCCTTCCTTCCTGGCTGCCTCTCTCCCTCCCTTCCTTTTCTATTCCCTCTCCCTCCCTCTCTGGGCAGAGTGTTTGAAGAGCAGCTCGCCCCTCCCTGCATGCCATCCTGGACTGACCGTCCATCCTGCCATTGGCAGGCAACCAAGGCCTGTTCTTGAGCAGAGAGCAGTCAACCTGGCACAGCTTGGCAGCCCCTCACCTGATGGAGGCCTTGAGAGACAGTGCCATAAATATGAAGTGGAGGAGAGCCAACGAACACCCCCCACCCCCGGCCTTTGCCTTGCAGGAGGGTTCTGCTCCCCCCCTCTTCCCGGCTGGAGGCTCCTGGTTTTAAGGAAGGCAGAGAAATGTGGGCCTGACTCTCCCTGCTCTCCCCCACCCTGTGACTGAGCAGCTGGGAGGCAGCCCAGGGAAAGGGGGGAGGTCTTCTTGGACCCCCCTCCTCCCAAGACTGGTTCCACAGCTGCTGTCCTTGGATCTTCCCTTCCCTTCCGAGGCTGCCTGCCTTCCAGATCCTTCCTTGGCTTTTTTGGGGGGGGGAGGGGGCTTGCACAGGGAGGCTTCCAGACACGTGAGCTGCAGTTGTGCAAGGCGTGCAAGTTAACCACCAAGAGGCTGCCAACGCTGCTTACTGGCCTCTCTTCCCAGGAACCTTGGGGCCCTGGAGTTGCTGTTGCAAATCCTCCTTCCCGGGTCCTGCTGGGAGGGTGAGCCCTGGGAAGCCCCAGCTGCTTGTGGTTGGGGGGGCCTGCAGAAGCTGAAATGGTGTGGGGGTGGCCTCCATTTTCCTCCCCACCTGTGCCCACACACACACACACACAGAGCTCCAGCCCCCCAGAGCAAACGCCCGTGCCTAGCAGGGGCTTCTCAGAGCAAACGGAGGCCTTGGATCAGCAGCAGCCGAGCTGGGCAGCTGCAGACATAAATCAGGGCTGGAGACAAACTCGGAGCAAAGAGCCTGGCTCTCCTCGGAGCCCCCTTTAGCTCTGCAAGGCCCCCCCCGGGAGGGGAGGGGCCCCAAAGGAGAGTCCGGCTTGCTTGGTACCCCAGGATCTGGAGGAGGAGGAGGCTGAGAAAACCTTGGGNCCGGCTTGCTTGGTACCCCAGGATCTGGAGGAGGAGGAGGCTGAGAAAACCTTGGGGGGGGGGAGAAGACGCAAAGGTGTTTTTCAAAACCAGATTTTCTTTGTGTCTCCTTGAGGATGTTTCACTCCTCATCCAAGAAGCTTCTTCAGTTCTGACTGAACGGTGGTAGAGGATGGAAGGGTTTACATTCCTTGCAGTCGTCTGGCCATCTAGCGCTCTCTCTCTCAGAGTCCTTGAGGCTGCTTGGTGGCTTCTCTATGCCCTTCGGGTCACCTGGATAGGGCCATCGACGTGGGGGGAGACCTGGGCCACTTGGGCTGCAGGGGGGGGAAATCTGTATTTCTGAATCCCGCATTATCGCCTTACGTGGACGGAGAAGAAAAGGAGGGAAATTCATGCAACGTATGTCATCGGTTCTCCCTGGCATAACGCCCTTGTTTCCAGAGTGACTGGCAGGGCTGATTTGCAGCAAGAAGGGAACATTTGCAGCTCTGGGTTGAACTGTGGGCTCCTTGGCGCGCTCTGAGCTTGGTGGTTTTCTTGCAGACGTCTCTTGACCCAACTAGGGAATTTCATCACTGCTTGAAAGGAGGGTTTGCAAAGGAGAAGGGGGTGGGGGGGGAGGAGGAGGAGCCATGTTGGCTGGAGAATTCTGGGAGTTGAAGTCCACACACCTTAGAGTTGCCAAGGTTGGACCACCAATCTTTCTCTCCTGGCCCAGATGTGAGTTGCCCCTGATCTGTAGGGCTCCCCAAATGCAAATTGATATATATGTATATATTTAATCCACCAAGCTTGCTTTCCTTTGCCTGGCAGTTTCCAGATGTGTTTGGGAGTCTAGGCCAACCTTTCCAGGAGGGGCACCTTGCCAGCTGCAGCCCCTCCCCCTCCCCAAATATCCGGAGGGCCCCAGGTTGGCAAACATCTGTTTATTTAAGCAGGAAAGGCATGAAATGAAGAAGCTGAGTCGGGGGCCTTGGAGTGAAAGCATGTTTCCATTTATCAATTGCTTCCAAAAGAATTCCATTTGCTTTTCTCCTTAGGAGGTTTTAAACAGGTATGTTGGCAAAGAAACCAAGGGTGCTTTTGATATTTGGCATTCCTGCTTATTTCCAGCTCAGTTTACTGCATTTTGGCTAGATTTGGAAAGTCTTTTCTAGGTTGAGTGAGGAAGGGCACAGATGAAGTATATTAATAAGTGTATAAATAGATATATTTGTAAATGCCAGGTAGCTAGTTACCTGTGTTTTAAAGAACAGAGATAAACATACATTCATCATCTAGCTAGAATACACAAAAATTGCTTTTGTTGGTATTGTCATCAGTGAGACCAAGGAGGGGAGCTATTTATCCATGAGTTTTACTTCCCCAATGAGGAATAAAATCTTCCTAGTTCCACCCTTTTGTTTTCCTTTCTGGTGCTGTAATTTTGCACATCTCTTCAGCTGCCCTTGGTTTATGCTCTGTGCAGATGCTAATTGGGAGGGTTTGTGTACACTTATTATTATTTATCACATTTATTTGCCGCTCATCCTGCTACGAGGTGACTATATTTGTCCAAGGGAAAAATCACAACAATCTTTTGCTAAAATCAGGTTTTGTAAGAGGGATTCTGGACCTTGAGTAGTGCTGAGTTCCAGCCTTCCTTCCCCCTCTCCGAGACTGACGATACCATCCTACCTCACAGGGGTGTCGCTGAAGATAGGTTGATCGGGTCAAAGCCCCTGAGGGCAGGGCAAGAAGCAGTGGGTGGAAACTCATCAAGGAGAGGAGCAACCTGGAACTAAGGAGAAACTTCATGGCAGTGGGGACAATTAACCAGTGGAACAGCCTGCCACCAGAAGTTGGGAATGCTCCAACACAGCAGGGGCTGGACTAGAAGACCTCCAAGGCCCCTTCCAACTCTGTTATTCAACTCTGTTTATAGCCAGGAAGCCCTTTGGTTGCTCTGTGAACTCTCACTCTGCTCCTCTTCAGCCTCCTCTCCAGTATGGTTCCCCCTCTGGCATCTTGGATGGAGGAAGACCAGCTGAAGGGGTTTCTTCTTCCTGCAGGGGCCCAGCTTTAAATCCGTCTTCAAATTGGATTTCTGCCTCTTTCCCAGCATTAATCTGCTCTCGGCCCCCTGCAAGGAAAGAGTGAGGCCAGAATAAATAGCGGATGATGAGAATGGAAGGGTTGCCTTAAGGGGGGGGGGCTCTTTGATTGATGTTTTTAGTAACTCGGGGAGCCNATGATGAGAATGGAAGGGTTGCCTTAAGGAGGGGGGGGGGCTCTTTGATTGATGTTTTTAGTAACTCGGGGAGCCTTTGATTGGCGCTTCGAGTTCTCCAGGAGGAATGTGGGTTCTGATACAAGAACTGGTTCCAACTTGCCAAAGACTGAAAAAAGGCCATATGGAAATTTGAACCGGTAACTTGCAAACCCAGGCCAGGCAGTCACAATTACAACCACAATTGAGCCCAACATTTCGTTGCTAAACAGTTGAGTGAAGTTGCCTGAATTTTAATGGCCTTTCTGGCCACGGTTGTTCAGTGAATCACCGTACTCTGTTAAATTAGTGATCAAGTTGTTCAGTGAATCCGGCCAGAAAGTCGCAAAGGGGGATCCCATGACCTGCAACTGTCGTAAGTGTGAGTCAGTTGCCAAGCGTCTGAATTTGGGCCATGGGACCATGGGGGAATGCTGCAATGGGTGTAAAGGTGAAGAACGGTCATGTCACTATTTTCATTGTCACTTTGAACGGTCACTAAATGAGCTGTCGTAAGTCGAGGACTACATTATACTATTAAAAAGCCCAGGCCGCCTGAATAGTTGAAGTCCAGGCCTCGTAGAGTTGAGAAGCACCCGTTTCATGAAAGAGAGAAGAATTTAGGAAGATCTAGAACAGAGAGCTCCAAACTTGGCAACTTTAAGACTTGTGGACCAACTCCCAGAATTCTCCAGCCAGCAAAGCTAGCTGACCATAGAGCCATGGGGTTAGAAGAGACCTTGGAGGTCTTCTAGTCCAGCCCCTTGCTCAAGCAGAGCTGGCTGGGGAATTCTGGGAGTTGAAGGCCACATGTCTTAAAAGTGGCCAAGTTTGGGGATCCCTGATCTAGAAAGTCGCTTTTCAATTCAGTTCAGACGTGCTGAGCTTGGTTCAGATGATTTGCGCAAGTGCCGATGAGCTCTTGTTAATGCGTCATCCAGGGAACATTATGGGATGCTACGAAGGGTAGCCTGTCATGTGGATTGTGTCGACCGTTGGTCAAATCATGTCAAACCAAGTCCAGTATCCCAACAATTCCAAGCTGGCTGGGGGGATTCTGGGAGTTGAAGTCCAGGCCTCTTAACAGTTGCCAAAATTGCCAAAAGTATTCTTAGTATATTAGTATATATCTAAGTATTAATCTCCTGCCCCTCTGGGGGGGCTACCCCCTCCATCCCCGTGAGATCAGCAGGACACTGACTTGACGCTCTTTTCCAGCAAGACCCCCCACCCCCAGAGATCTCCCTGCTTGGCAGCCCAGCAGCATGGGCTCATGAACACCAGCCTGGAGGGAATCCCTACACTTTGGTGGGCGATATAACCTTGCCTTCACCCTCCCCCTCCTTTGCCGTTCCCCAGGTGGGGGGGGGAACAGAGATGGGAAGAGCAGAGGTCGTGCATCAGAGAGCTGCCAGTCTTGGGGTGGGGTAGGGCTACCTTTCCTCTCCCCCCACCCTGCGGGGCTGCCAGCTCACGTCGGATTAGCGCAGCCCTCGACCAGGGAGTTCATTAATCGCAGGGTGAAAGGATGTGGTTTTAAAGAAGAGCCCCCGCTGGCCATGCGGAGGGTGCTGTATTCAGGGTGTGCCTGGCTGGGAAGCATTAGGGGCAGGTTGCAAATAGCATGAAATAATCATGAAGTGGCTGTTAAAGGCAATCCGCCAGTCGCAAGGCATGGGGGTGCGTTAGGAGGATCAGGAGGATTCAGCGGCCTCCGGTTTTCCCCCCCAAACACATCTGTGCTGGGGACCCCGAATCCAGCCCCCCCCCAGGAAAGGCCCCCTTCTGCAAGGCTCCAAATCCTGGGGGGGGGGGGGGCCAAGGTCGTTTGGCATNGGGGGGGGGGGGGAGCCAAGGTCGTTTGGCATCTGTTTGCTGCATCATGTATTTGACTCAGGCGCGTGACCAAGCAGCCAGGTGGCTCCTTCCCACCAACTCGGAAGAGAAGGCAGCCTCCTTCGCCTGCCTGGCCTCTTCCCGGGTTGTGTGATTGTCAACAAGAGGCAAAGTGGGGGGGGGGTGCCTCTCTTGCATGGCACGGGTGCCCTTGCCCCACCCAGGGGCCGAGCCAAGGAGGGCGTAGAACTGCAAATCGGCGAAGGGTTTCGCAAGCCCTGGCCCCCTCTCTTGTTCGTCCTTTCTCCCTCTCCCACCTTCATCTCTTTCTCTCCCTCCCCTTTTCTCTGTCTCCTTCCTTTCCCTCTCTTCTTCCCTCTCTCTCCTCCTCCTTGTCCCTCTTTCCCTGTCTCTCCCTCCTCCTCTCTCTTCCTCTCCTTCCCTCCCACTCTTCCTGTCCCTCTTTCTCTTTTAGGCTGCCTCCTTCCCTTCCCCTCTCCCTCTCTTCTTCCCTCCCTCTTTCTGATGTGGGTCAGTGTTGAGGTGTAATCTGGATGGGCCTGGTTTTCTTGGGGTGCAGGACGCATAGCAGGGCCTGGGACCGGGAAACAGATTGGCTGAAGATGACTCTTGTCAGAAGTTTGAGATTTTGACTTCACACACACACACACACACACACACACACACAGAGTGGTGGCCAGATTACCCCCCTCGATCTGTCTATTGTTCTGCTAAGAGGTTAGAAGCAGGAAGGCAGCGCTGTAATTACCTCTAACAGGAAAATAGCCGGTCTCGCCACTAATGTCAGCTCTCTGCCGTCCGCAGGGGCGGCTCAGGGCCAAGAGGGTGGCCGGGTCCTTCGTGCCCCTTGCTCCAGTCAGTGACAGCCCCCCCAAGGAGCCCCCCCCCCGACAAGCTCTCCCCCAGCACCGGCTTTTCAGACCAGGCCTGGAGGCAAAATCTCTTGGCGCTTATGAGGTTTTCAGGAATGGCTTGGACTAGATGGGTTGGGGTCTCCAACCTGGGCCACTTTATGCCCAGCAGACTTCAAAATTCTGGGGGTTAAAGTCCCCGAGGCTTAAAGTGGCCCAGGTTGGGGAGCCCTGGGTTAGGGGGCAATTTTTAATTCTCCTTTTTCCCCCTGTGGGTGGTCTTCGCGGGTTTGGGTGGAGACTTCATACTTTCCATCTCGGACAGGAGACCTCAGTGGCCGACAAAAGCAGGGGGGCACCTAGGCATTGGTTCCCACGCCTAAGGCAGGACTAGAACTCCTGGCTCCTAATCTGGTGCCAGTTCAAACTGGCCTCCTCCTTCCTTTAAGGGATACAATGTCCTTATCAACTGGGGGGGGGGGCACGAAGGGTGATACTGTCTCTAGCCAGGTGTTATGAGCTTGTGTTAATTGTCACTTTTTAACTCAACTATTGATTGGCAGCCTTTGATTTTGGCCATTATTGGCTCTTGCATCTGTTTCACAATAGGAGCTGGGAAAGGCTGGCTTTCCTCCCCCTTCCAGGGCAAAGAGAGCCGCAAAGCCCCCCGGGCTGCCTCTGGACAACCAAGGCAGGCTGGGTCTCCCCCCAAGGGCCACCCCGGGGTACAAGCCATCCATGTTGGGGGGACCCTTTTGCCCCCTTCGAAGGGATCACGGGGTGGTTTCTGGCTTCTGGATGCGTCCCCCCTCAAGTGCAAGAGACCGGGCGGGGGGGGGGGATCTGAGCCTGGCTGATAAGGCGGCACGGAGGCGTCTCTGCTGCCAGTGGCTCAGGGCTGGCATGGAAATGGACGTCCCCGGCCAGACAGGCAGGCAGCGAGATAGCCTTTCGCCCGCCCGGCTGCTGTGGTGGAAGGGCAGGAGACGGGACTGTGGAGCAGGCCGTAAATCTGAGCAGCCGGTGGTCAAGATAAGGCCGGCAGAGGCAGGCAGCCCCCCCCCAGCCCCCCTGGCCAGAGACCATCATGGCTTGCAAGCAAAGGAGGGGCTTGGGGGGGAGGCAGTCCTGAAAACGGAAGACAGGGAGTCCTCGAGTTACGACTACCAGAGAGCCAGGCATTTCCATCAGTAAGACCAAGGCTTTTTGGAGTGAGATTTGTCCCATTAGTTAAGTGAATCCCTGCAGTCGTTAAACTAGTCACCCAGTCGTTAAGTGAATCTGGCTTCCCTGTTGACTTGGCTTTTCGGAAGGTTGCAAAAGGGGATCACGTGACCCCAAGGGGACACTGCAACCGTCGTAAATATGAGTCAGTTGCCAGGCATCTGAATTCTGATCACCTGACCAAGGGGATGCTGCTGCAATGGTCAGAAGTGTGAAACATGATCGTAAGTCCCTTGTTTCAGTGCCGTAACTGCGAATGGTCACTAAATGAACCATTGTAAGTCGAGGACTAGTCATACAGAAAGTCCTCGACAAAGGAGCTGAATGAAGCCCAATGTTTTTTTTTCTAAGCAAGCAGTCCTCAACTTATAGCAGTTCACTTAGTGACCATACAGAGTTGCAACAGCACAGAAAAAAGGGACTGGGGACCGTTTTTCACCCTTATGACCATTGCAGCCTCCTTGTGGTTATACGTGATCAAAACACAGGCGCTTGGCCATTGGTTCATGTTTATGACAGTTGCTATGTCCCCTGGGGGCCACGTGATCCCCTTTTGCGACCATCCGACAAGCCAAGTCAACGGGGAAACTGGATTCACTTAACGACTGTCTTAATAACTTAACATCTGCAGGGATTCACTTAATGTGTGGCAAGAAAGGTTGTAAAATGGCACAAATCTTGCTTAACAACTGTTTCACTTAGCAATGGAAATTGTGGGCTCAGTTATGATTGTAAGGGAGAGAGGGAGGGAGAGAAGAGAGGAAGGAGAAAAAGAAGGGAGGGAGGGAGAGAAGGGAGGGAGGAGAGAGATACAGGACTACCTCTATCTTGTCTTGCCAAGGTTGGCAGGCCGTGGTTGCAGTGAAACCCTCCCTGCCAGCCACCAAACTCAGCACCGCAGCCATCCAACCAGAGTTGGGTCAGTTATCTCCCCTTGCCCCCTTTTCAGGCTCTGAACTGGCCCTGGGTGCCAGAATCTGACACTGGCATTACCAGAGGTGGGGATCCTCCGATGGTGCCCAGGAATCCGTTGGCATCTCACGTGGCCATCATCTGCGTCTTCGGAGGCCTCGCAGGTGGCGCGGCTGGACTTGGCCACTTCACACCTGCGCTTCCATCCCTGGTGGCAGTTGTGGGTTTGACACACTCTGTCTCCCCACGGAGCGCAGGGGCTTTTTGATGGGCCTGGGCTGGCGAGTGCCAGGGCCCCCTCCGTTTGGGACCGGCCTTCCCCCGACCTCTCCCTCTGCTGCAGCTGCTGCACCCAGACGGCTCGTGATGTGCCAGGTGAGCCTGCCAGGCCCCCCGCATGGTTATCATGGCCTGTTCCCTCCCTGGCTGCATGCCTGCAGGAGCAGCCGCCACAGTCTTCCAGCTGGAGCAGAGCTGCAGATCGATGGTGCACCTGTCCCTGGTGGAGCTGCCATCGAGATGGGGAGGGGGGCAGGCAGCAAAAGGGGGCAGTGGGATGCGGGGCAGCCAGGAAACTGGGTCTTCTTCTGCACTGCTGCAGACACACAACACTTCATTTAGTGCAGGGGTCCCCAAACTTGGCCACTTGAAGCCTGGTGGACTTCAACTCCCAGAATCCCCCAGCCAGCAGAGCTCTCTCCACTTTAGGAGATGAAGAGAGAGAAAAAGTAGGCCTAGCTAGCTGGAGAATTCTGGGAACTGAAGTCCGCAAGTCTTAAAGTGGCCAAGTTTGGGGATCTCTGGTGTAGGGTCTCCTGCTTGAGCAAGGGGTTGGACTAGAAGACCTCCAAGGTCCCTTCTAACCCCATGGTTCTATGTTCTTATGGCCTATGTCCAACTCCTTGCTCAAGCAGGAGACCCTACACCAGAGGTCCCCAAACCTGGCCACTTTAAGACTGGTGGACTTCAGTTCCCAGAATCCTCCAGCCAGCAGAGCTTACTCTTCCTCTGCAGTCTCTCTCCACCTTAGGAGATTGAGAGAGAAAAAGAAACAGACAGGGCTGGCTGGGGAATTCTGGGAGTTGGAGTCCACCAGTCTTAAAGTGGCCAAGTTTGGGGACCCCTGATTTAGTGAAATGGCCCAGGAAAAAGGGACTTGGGACCATTTTTCACACTTACGGCCATTGCAACGTCCGCACCATCACCATGATTCCCAATTCTTTTCATCATCTGCCTGCCTGCCTGTCTGTCTCCCTTCCCTTCCCTTTTCTTTTGCAATTACAAATTCCATTAATGGGTTCTGGATCTTGCAGGCAATTCCTAAAATTGCAAATACTTACAAGTATAGCCAAGAACAGGAGGGACAATTCAGGAGCGTCCTTCCATGCCAGACCACTGGAAACCATTGTCCCCAGTAGGCCCTCCAACCTTGCCAAAGGAAAACCTTGAAGACTGTGGGGAGGGTCCTGCCTCCCTCCTTTCTGGACGTTCCTGGGGGACGTCATTGGGCCAGAGAGACCACAGGGGCAAAGGATTGAAAGCACCCGAGACCCGGCTGGGAAGGAGGCCAGTCAGGGAAAAGATGCAGCTGACAGTTTACGGGACTGCAGCACAAAGGATGCTTGAAGAGGCTGCACCCAGCCAACCAACCAAGCGGCCGTAATTATCGATGATAATGGAGGACATTATTCAATTCTGTGCCAGAGAAAGTTCAGCGGTTGGCAGAGGACGCGGGAGAAGTTTTCAAGAAGCGATGATGCCCTTTAGCTCTTGTTCAGCCGTAGGAGTGAGCTGGGGGTGGGGGGGGGGAAACAGCAGTGGCTCTTCCTGCAGAAAACCAGGATAAACAGGCACAGACACACACGCACACATTAACACATGCCGTGTTTGGGAATGGAGGGAGGAATGCAGAAAAGTTTCTGGCGTGCAGAGGTCCCCTTTTCTGTGGGGCTTCTGCACAGAACCCTGCGGGGTTGATTCGGAGACCCCCTGGGAGCCTCAAGCGTAGGAGGGCAGAAACTGGGTGGGGGGGCTGCCCTTTAGATCCGACTCAGTGGACACCCCTCAGCAGCCTTTCTCTCTGGTGGGAAAAGCCAAGAGCTGGAAGGAGGAGGAGGAAAGCAGGGCTGGGCTGCCTCTGAATCATAGCATCCCAGGACTGAAAGGGACCTTGGAGGTCGTCTAGTCCAACCCCCTGTGCAAGGCAAGGGATCTTACATCATCCTGGGCAAATGGTTGTCCATTCTTTTCTTGAAATTGAGTGGAGGAGGAGGAGGAGGAGGAGGGGGTACAGCAGTGGATGGGGCTGTCTCACAATTCCTACCTCCTCCAGCAGTCTCGTGGCCAGCAGGGATGATGGGCATTGGAACCAGGCAGCTTTGTGGCCCCTGGGGTAGTGCTCTGAACCTCAGGACCCCCAGGAGCAGGGCAGAGAGGTTTCTGGGCAGGTGGGCAATTTTGAGAGGTGCTTGGGGCTCCCGTTTTCAAAGGGATGCCGTGACGAACACAGCCAGGCCAAAGCCAGCAGACCCAATGAGATCTGTCCCCCACCATGTTCATCGTGCTACTCTTCTGGGCAGACAACGTTCCAGACAGGGCCGAGCATAACAGCTCCCCCCCCAATCTCCCCCCCCCCATTTTAATCTAAGGATGTCTGGGAAGCGAGTTGATGTTTCATTTCATCTCTGGGGTCTCGCTAAAGATGAGCGAATTCCCCTAGATCAGGAGTCGGGTGAGCAAAAGGAGGGGGCTGGAGCTGGCAGGCCCCTTGGTGTGTGACCCCTCCCTTGTCTTTCTCCGCCAGATTTTGGCCCCTCCATTCTGTTTGAGGCTCCTTTGCCAACCGGCAACCTTTCCTTCCTGCAAGTCTCTGAGGAGAAAAGTTATTTTTAGAGATTTTTAACAGCCCTTTTTGGTGTGTTATTTATTTATTTGCTCAAAGGAGGGGTGAGAAAGCGTGTTGCATTCCTGGGGGGGGGGGAGGTTGTTGCCTTTCAAAAGCGCTGCTGTTGCTGCTTGGCATTTCTCTGAGGAGAGGGGCACACAGGAACACCCCAACCCTTCCAAGTTGGCATCCTTGCCTTGCGGGGCGAGTACCCCCAGGTTCCGAGCAATCTGGCCACAAGGCTTGTAAACCAGGGTTAATGTCTCTGGGTTGTGGGGACGGGCCTGCCAATTGTGGCGAGTCAATCAACTGGGTTTGGAAAACCAGGACTTAAGTGCGGTGTGTGAACTTAGTTACACCGTTAGGTGCAGCCTGGCGCCCGGCGATGCTATGTCTCCCAACTCTTGGGAAGGAGAGAGAGGCAAGATAAGGCCTTCTGGAGGCCTTGTGGAGACACGGCAGGCGCTTGCAGGTGGCTTTTGGGCTTTGTAGTGTGGAGGGGACTGGCTGGCTGCCATCCAGGGGTTCTGGCAGCCTCTGAGAAACAGGAGAACCCAGCAGCACCAGGCGCTTCTGGTCGCCTTCAGAAAAGGTGCCAGCTTCTTCCAGGAGTTGGCAAGGCAAGTGGCCAGCCTGCCAGTCGCCTTGGGAGGAGAGACAGCTTTTCAGCTGCCTGGTTTCGAACAGGGGTCTCCAACCTTGGCCACTTGAAGCTTTGCTGGCTGGGGAATTCTGGGAGTTGAAGTCCACCAGGCTTCAAGTGGCCAAGGTTGAAGAACCCTGGTTTAGAATACAGGTAGTCCTCCGCTTAGAAAAATTCACTTACTGACCAAAGTTACAATGGCACTGAAAAAAGCAACTTATGACCGTTTTCCACACTTACAACTGCTGCAGCATCCCCTTGGTCACGTGATCAACATTCAGACACTCGGCTACCAGTTCACACTTACGATGGCTGCCGTGTCCCTGGCAGTTGCCTGATCCCCTTTTGCGACCTTCTGATCAGCAAACTCAACGGGGAAACCAGATTCACTGATTCACCAACGGGGAAACCAGGTTCACCACCGTGTGACCAACTGAACAGCTGCAGCGATTCACTTAACTTGGGGAAAGGAAGGTTGTAAAATGGGGCAAATCTCCCTTGACTGATGTCTTGCTTAGCAACGGAAATGTTGGGCTGGGTTGCAGTCATAAGTCTAGGACCAGCTACAGCTGTGCGACGCAGATCGTGGCCTTGAACCTGATGAAGCTCATTTTAGAAGCAGGGGAGAGAAATGTGCAACTTCTTAGGGGTGCTCTTTGTTTGTTTGATCTTTGCCACTGTCTCTGGGCTGATTTAATCTCCTTTAATGGATGTATTTTTAACTTGTTCGGCTTCTTGTGCTGTAAATTACCCAGAGAACCTGGAGGCGTAAAAATACTTCAACTAGATAAATAATATAATATGAAAAATGATGAGTGGCGAAGGGCTGGCGTTTTGAAGGATACAGGTGGGGATGGAGTTGTTTTTTTCCCCAGGTGGGGCTAATCCTGCCTGGCTAAAGGTTGTTGGACCCTCCTAGTAGGGGGCATGTTTGGCCCCTGCCTTAGAGGGTCTGGGGGATGTTGGGGCCCCAGAGGGTCCCAGTGAATCTCCTCTGAGGCTGCAGCTGGAAACAGCTGCAGAAAAAAGGATGGGAGACCACAGGCCTAGGAAAGGACCCCAAAAGCAGCTGCACCCCAGGAACAAAGAAACTGAGAGGGGACCCCAAAAAGAAGTAGGAAGAAATGTGATTGCTGTGTTGTGTGTTTCTCCACCTTGGCAACATTCAGATGCATGGACTTCAACTCCCAGAATCCCCCAGCCAGCAGAGGTTGAAATCCACACATCTGGCCAAGACTGAGAAATGCTGATTCAGCCAACATATGTCTGTACCTGGTATGTTTCTCTGTATAAGTAACATGAGGAAATGCATAAAATTCCCGTGCATAAGAACCTATTCTGATTTAACAGACTTTTGCTTTTAACAGACACCCTTTCCCCACTATTGGTCTGTGAAATCAGAAGGTTACAGTAACTCATGGGAGGCTGATTTCTCTCCTTTGCAGAATCGGGCAATGAACTTTGCCTGCTGCTCCCGTCTCTGGGATCTGAACCCTCATTGGAGGAATATTTTTCCTCCACCGCCCAGCAGCTCTTTTTCGAGGAATCCAGTATAATCAAATTATATCTGCTCTCTCCCTCTCACTCCTGCACACACATACACCAGTCTTTTTGCTGATGCCCCCAGCCTCTGTTTTGCCTGTTATACTGCCCTCCAATCTAACCCTAAACTCTGACTTAAACACATGCACTCCTGCCACGTTGCCTCCCCTTTGCCCAGTTGCTGGCCAGACTTAAATCCGGAAAAGCTTTTTTGCATCTCATGTTGCAAAGAGTCGATGCCGGTGCTTTCTCTCCCCCCCCCCCCCCCCCCACCTTCCCTNCCCCCCCCCCCATTCCCCCCACCTTCCCTTTAAGAGGATGGAGATTGTTGGGAGACAAGGAGAGAGAAATTGTGCTCGATTGCAAGACATGGAAACGACGCTGAGACACACTCAGACAGGCGTGACTGGAAAGAGAGGATGGAGATGCAGCAGCTGCTGCTGCTTGGAAGTTCTTCCCCTCCGCTCTTCCCGCAACATCTGCCGAGCGTCCCCAGAGCCCCATCTGGGGACAAGTACATTGGGGGAGAAGCCATGACCCCCTTGGGAAGAACCTGGCTGAGTCTGGGGAGCATTTCCATTGCTAAGCGAGGCCGTTGTTAAGCGAGCCACCTCTCATTTTACGTCCCATGAGCTGCAACCCCCTGAACAGCTGCCTCACTTGGCAATGGAAATGTTGGGCTGAGTCGTCGTAATTTGAAGACTGTAGCACAACGCAGGAAGAATCCTGCCTGAGGTTGCCGTCCTTTGGGGGGGTTCTGGCCTGGGGGGGTTGCGAGCGGCCAGAAATTCTGCAGCATCCTCTGATAGGGTCCCTTCCGGATGTTCTGGACGATGCAGGACCAAAGGAAGCTCTCCAAACACTTGGACCAGCCAAACCCAGTTGAAGACGGCTCTCCAAGGCAGAAAGGCGGCGTGTGAGTCACTGTGTCGCACCAAGCCATGGTTTGATCCGGCTAGTCAAGGCTGCCTTCAAGAAGGCTGAGCAGAGGTTCTGGAACCTCCAGGGACTAGTCGGTCTAAATAGAGCTGGAAGTGCTAATTATTCCCTATCGGGAGGCGCGGGGGGGGGGCACCAGGCCTCCTGCCCCGTCTGGCACCCACTTGGCATGCTTTGCGCCACTGGTGCTCACGACTCTTTCCTTCCTTGGCCATCTGGGCCCATGTGGGGACCACAGCTCTGGCAGCTGCGCCAGGGACGGCTTGGAGGATTCGAGGCCTGGGGTGCCTGTCAGCCTCTCGGGCAGAGGGACAGCCTGGCCTCCTGTTGGCCCAGGCTGCTCTGTCACTTGGGGCCCAGAATTGGAGCCCCCCTCCCGGTTCCTGATCGGGCGCTTTACTTTTGTCAGCAGAGGGGCAGAGTCGGCACATGGGCTGGTGGGCACAAGGTTGGCAAAGGCCCACACTCGGGTTCGAATCCCCTCCCTGCCCCAAGAAGTCCCTGGAGCTGGAAGGTTCACCAGGAACCGCCCTGTGCTCAGGGGACCCCCCAGAAAGGGTCCCCAGGAAGAAGCTGCCTCCCTTCCTCGCTCTTGGTGCCCGCTTGCTTCCTTTTCCCCATTGCTTCCTGAGGGGGGCTTTAAAAATGATGCCCAATGATTGCCATCACTCCGTCAGCCCATGCGGGAGAAAACCCCGCAAGGCTCTTTGAGAAGCGTCACCGCGACTGGACGCCTGCCCGGGAGGAGCTGTCCGGTGCCAAAGGGGGGTCTTTGGGTCATGGCTCGGCCCCTCCCAGGGATGCCGCTTTGGCAGAGCTCCTCCCGGCGGCTCTTCCCGCAGGCTGCGGGGCCGGGAAGGCTTTAATCCAGAGCGTAATGGATGCGGCTCTTGTCTGGGTGGTCCCCGCTTTCAGCCGTGCGCTTGTCCACTCGCTTTACGCCAAGAGCGTAGGCGGGACTGAGCCACTCAGCGTCTCTCTGGATTGCAGCAGCTTGGAAAACGTCCATCCGGCGGGTCTTGGAGGGGGATTTCGGGGAGGGGGCTCGATTCGGCTCCCTACTTCTCAGCCAGGGGCCCGCGGGTGGAGGTGCAGCCTAGTCCAGGTTACCTGTGGTTTGCAGAGTGCAACGTTTTACATCTTGGTTCCCTAATTCTGCAGTTTACCCAACACTTCAAATCTTCCTGGGTTTGGGCAATTCCTCCAGCTTCAAGGAAAGGAGGCATCCACAGCGGGGCCAAAAAGTCCGGATGGATGCAGTCCAGGGTCCCTGCTCTTGTCCCGAGTTTGGACTGAGCAGTTGTGGTTATGCCTGCCATCCTCTTTTGCTTCCTAGTTGGGCCATGAAACGTCTGCAAGAAAACCACCAAGCTCAGAGATCATCACAGACCCCACAATCCTTTTGGGATGATATGCTGATGAGCCCCTGCCCAAATTGTGCCAGTCTTAGGAGTATTGAGAGGTTTTTAGCAATAAGGGGGGGGGAGGAATTGCCTGGTCTGGGGCTCAGTTGATCTCCTTGGAAGGGTGACCCGGGGACACATGGCCACATGGGTGAAAGCACCAAGCTAGTGCCAGCAACTGCACGACAGTCATTTCCCCTGGTGTGCGGTTTGTGTTACAAGGGACAGAGTTTCATTTGCATAGTTTGGGCTGTTAAAAAAAGTCCCCCTCTTTGCAACCTTTCAAAATAATTTTGAAAGCTATTTATTCTTAGTAGCCCTCTCCTCAAGATTTTATGGCGCCGCTTATTGAAAACCACATTTTTAACTCAAAGGTTTGGTTTGATTTAAGCATAATTTGTCTTTTATTAGTTATTAAGTTGTTAATATATTAGGAAGACGATCAGCTGTCTTGAGAAGGCTTTTCCTTTCTCTAAGCATGGTTAAATAAGCGTAATCATGACCCTCACTTTCTTCCTCCCTTCCATCATTAGCTCTGAAAACGCCTCTTTTAACAGCCCTGGGATCTATTCTTCCAAATTCCTTCATTAGCCATACCTGGAGGATGTCAAAAAAAAAAAAAATCAGCTCAGCAGAACGGAGAAGAAGCAAATTCTTGTTAAAGCCCAATAAAAAATCCTGCTGCTGTGTAAAAATCTAGGGAAAATACCTGGTATTTAGTGCTTCACTGCTGCAAAGGAAATTATTTTTGAAAATACCACTTGATTGGCTCAAATTCTTCTTCTCTTAAAAAAAAAAAAAGGTGATGGGTTGATTTCTTGGTGACAATCAACAGAAGGACATAAAGCTTCCTTAAAATGAATTCCAGATATGGATCTCAATCAGGCGGTTTTTGACACTCTCTCTGTAACTGTCTGTCTGTCTGTTGGTTGTCGGTTTGACAACTGCTACCTAGTTGTCAGTCAGGGATGGGTGTCACCCGTGTTGAGGTGGCACCAGGGGCCACTGCATGACCTCAGGGACTTTGCCTGCAGATGAATGGTGCTTTCCATCCCATAATCCCCAGCCGATTGGCTGAGTGCTTTGCTTGGGGTCAGAGACCCACACGAGTGTGCAAGAAAGCTAATGGCCACCTGCCACTCTTGCTCTCCAGCAACAAACAAACTCCAGGAAGTCCTCAGCTTATGACCACAATTGAGCGCAAAATGTCTCTTGCTAAGTGAGACAGTGGTTGAGTGAAGTTTTGCCCCATTTTGTGACTTTTCTTGTCACTGTTACTAAGTGAATCGTTGCAGTTGTTAGGTTAGTAAGATGGTTGTTAAGTGAACCTGGCTTCCCCATTGACTTTGCTCGTCAGAAGGTCAGAGAAGGGGAACACGTGACCCCAGGGGGACACTGCGACCGTCGTAAGTACATGCCAATTGCCAAGCGGCTGAATTTGGATCATGTGACCACGGGGATGCTGCAGTGGTTGTAATCATGAGAAACCGTCATAACTCACGTTTCCAGTGCCACTGTAACTTCGAATAGTCACTAAATAAATCGTTGTAAGCTGAGGACTACCTGTACTCAGAGAGATGCTGCCTTTTTGATACAACTGCAGGGAGACCAGCGTGCCTGTGTCAGGCATGAAAGACCAGGTGCGCAAGTGAAGGGTCAGTTCAGCTACTCTCTTGCTAAAAGGCTTCGTGCAGGAATCTTCTCAGTTAATGGTCAGCATCTGCTTAGAATTCGATGAGTCCACTTGTGGCTACGTGGGGGTTCTAGGCCGATCCCTCTTTGGCCTCCGCCCCAGGGCCTTCCACACCTTCTCCTACAGTCTAATCCCCCTTTTAAAGCCTTCCAGCGCTCTGGCTGGCGTTCCTACGGGGAGCAGCAAATTCTCTACCATTAGGGCTAAGGAGAGCTGGCTCTCATTTGATCCCAAATCCTTTGAAGTCAGGGCAGCCCTGGCAAGCTCTGAGACTCGCATCCTGGGGAGAGATGCAGTCGAACCGCCTTTATAATCTTTTGCTGCTTTGTTTTGTCTGCCCAGGGCCTCCCCAGGTACGGAGCGTGCCAGTATCATGGAAAAGCTTTTCTTGCCTCTTTTGATGCTTGGCACCATGGCGAAAGCTCAGCACTGCCCCGGCCGCTGCATCTGCCAGAACATCTCCCCGACGTTGACCATGCTGTGCGCCAAGACAGGCCTCCTCTTCGTGCCGGCCACCATTGACCGGCGCACGGTGGAGCTGCGCCTGACGGACAACTTCATCACCATCATCCGCCGGAAGGACTTCTCCAACATGACCAACTTGGTGCACCTCACCCTCTCGCGCAACACCATCAGCCAGATCCTGCCCTTCGCCTTCGCTGACCTGCGTGCCTTACGGGCCCTGCACATGAACAGCAACCGGCTGGCCCTCCTGAAGCAGGAGCACTTTCGGGGACTGACCAACCTCCGGCACCTCATCCTGGGGAACAATCAGATCAGCCACATCGAGGCCTCCTGCTTCGATGAGTTCCTCTCCACCGTGGAAGACCTGGACCTCTCCTACAACAACCTGGAGGCCCTGCCCTGGGAGGCCATCGGCCAGATGGTCAGCCTCAACACCCTCACACTGGACCACAACCTCATCGACCACATCGCAGAGGGCACCTTCTCCCAGCTCCAGAAGCTGGTCAGGCTGGACATGACCTCCAACCGGCTGCAGAAGCTGCCTCCGGACAACCTCTTCTTGAGGGCTGAAGTACTGGCCAACGTCCGCGGGACTCACCCATCCACCTTGACCATCAGCTTTGGGGGCAACCCGCTGCACTGCAACTGCGAGCTGCTGTGGCTGCGGAGGCTCACACGGGAGGACGACCTGGAGACCTGCGCCTCCCCAGAGCACCTGATGGACAAGTACTTTTGGTCGATCCCCGAGGAGGAGTTCATCTGCGAGCCGCCCCTCATCACCCGCCAGTATTCCAGCAAGGCCTTCATCATGGAGGGCCAGGGGGTCAGCCTGAAGTGCAAGGCTGTAGGGGACCCAGAACCTTCCATCCACTGGATCGCGCCCGACGGCAAACTCATCCACAACACCACCCGGGCCACCATCTATGAGAACGGCACCCTGGACATCTTCATCACCACCTTGAAGGACAACGGAATCTTCACCTGCATCGCCTCCAACGCAGCCGGGGAAGCCACGGCCCCCGTGGACGTCTGCATCGTCCCTCTGCCCCTGCTGGTCAACAACACCGGCCACATGAAGGAGCCGGACCCGGGCTCCTCTGACATCACCACCTCCGCCAAATCGGGATCCAATGAAACCAAGAACCACCAGGACAGGAAGATTGTAGCGGCAGAACTGACCTCTACTTCCGTGGTCATCCACTGGCCGTCGGAACGTCACATCCCGGGTATCCGGATGTACCAGATCCAGTACAACAGCTCCTTGGATGACTCGCTGGTCTACAGGTGAGTAGGATGGACCTTGACTTATGACCACAACTGAGCCCAAAATGTCAATTTGCTAAGCAGATTGTTAGGTGAGTTTTGCCACAGCTGCTAAGGGAATCCCTGCAATTGTTCCGTTGGTCCCACGGTCGTTAAGTAAATCTGGCTTCCCCGTTGACTTGGGTTGTCAGAAGGTCGCAAAAGGGGATCACGTGACTCCCGAAGGGGATGCTGCGACCGTCATAAATACGAGTCAGTTGCCAAGCATCTGGCTGTGGGGATGTGGCAGTGGCCATACGTGTGAAACACAGTCACAAGTCCTTTTTTTCCGTTTGGTTGTAACTTAGGCGCTGGGCACCCGGCCCTACGGCTTCCTGTCTCACCCCTCCCCCACTGGGCGGGAGGGGTGAGCAAGGGTGGGAGGAGGCCCAGCTTGGCACGTCTTCCAGGTAAATCTCAGCCCTGCCAGGCGGAGAGGCGGGGGAGGGGGAGAGTTTCTGTTTGTGGTCTCAGGTGGGAGCGGAAGGGAAGGAGGGGCGGCGGCGGCTGCACGTGTGGAACGAATGAGTGGGAATTCCTGCCAGAGCCTGCCGGGGAGAAGAGGAGGAAGGGAAAGAGCAGCAGCCCCCAGACTGAGGGTCCCTCTCTCAGCCCCAGATGTGGGGAGAGACTCCCAGCTGCCAATGGCTTCGCGAGGGGGCTAGGCAAAGCCGCTGTGTTGGGACCAGCCCAGCAGTGTTGCAACCCCTCAGTTCTCCCTTCCCTTCCCTCCCCCTCTCTCTTTCTCTCCTTTCTGCCCTTGAAAAGTCCACCTCTTCCTGCCAGCTGCAACAGAGACGTGGCCGGCCTTTGCAATCAAGTGTCTCATGGGGGGGGGGCTTGGCCTCCCTAAGAGCAATGGCCTATGTGGAAGCGAAGCCCCNGGGGGGGGGGGGGGGGGGGGCTTGGCCTCCCTGAGAGCAATGGCCTATGTGGAAGCGAAGCCCCTTGAGGAGCCCTGGGTTCAAGGCACCTCAGTCGGAAAAGGAAGGGCCACAACCTCGGGACCCCCATGATGGGGGAGCCTGGGGCCAGAAGAGACGCGAGAGGCTGGCGGATGAGTCCGGAAGAGAACAATTGGCCGTAGCTGCATTGCCCCATCCAGCCTGCCCCCAACTGGCCGCCTACCCGCCCCCTCCTCATCCACGCCCCCCACGCCCCGTGCCCTTCCCCTTGCTCCAGAGCAGGAAGTGGGTGCCGGGTGAGGTGGGACCTGGGTGGGCCTTTCCTTCCTTCCAGTCACAGTAGCTGCCCATCCTGGATGCCAGCAGGGCAGCTGCCATGTGAGCAAGATCAAATCAATCTGTCTTTCCTCCGCGTTGACCCTGCCCCACGCGGTTTGACCCCCAGCCGAGCTGTGCTGTGTTCCCTCTCCGTCCCCCCAAGTCCCCCCAGGATTGCCTCCTGCCCCCTCCCCCATTTGCTAATTGCTCTGCTGAAGTGCCGTCCTGTCCCACAGGGGGCACCACGACCCCCAGCCCACCCGGCTCTGCTTCTGGGCCCCAGATCTTCTCCTGGACAGTCCACATCTGGGCATCTTTTGGGGCGCTGGGCATCTCTGCCAGGAGGGGCTCTGAGGCAAAAGGGGAGAAGGGATCTCTGGGGGGGGGGATTCCTGCCACGGATGGGGTCTCCCTAGGAGGCAGGTGGGAAGGGCTGCACCTGCTGCTGACTGGAGGAGGCCAGAAAGGGGCCTGGGCTCCGGCTCTTATCCTCTTCTTTCCTTCTTCTGCCCCAGAGCACAACTGCATTGGTGGAGGAGAAGACAGATATCACCTGTCTGTCTGTCTCTGGCCATCCATCAATCCATCCACCCATCGACCTAATCTATCACCTGTCTGTCTGTCTGTCTTGTCTATCTATCTGTCTAACTATCATCCATTCATCCACCTATCCAACCCATCATCCATCTATCATTATCAAATCTATCAAATTTAGACACTGCCCACCTCACTATCCAAGTGGGCAATTTACAAATACAAACGATAGTAACTATACAACAAAAAACAGGATTAAAATCAAAATTAAAACTGCAAAATAAAAAAAGACCAAAGCTAATAGGGAAGTCAAGAAGATTTTTAAAAAAAACAGAAGGAGCACCCACAAATCCCCCCCCCAATTATGTGCCACTCTCCGACCCCCCAGGCTAGTTGGCACAGCCTGGTCTCTGCTGCCTTCCGGATACCCAAGAGGGGATGACAATGGGAAAACCAAGAGACTCTGGGTTGCAAGTTTCTAGATGTTGGGAGGAGCCATCGGCTCTCTGGTCCAGAAGGAAGTTGGGTGACCTTCCAAGGACCAGAAACTCCTGAGACCCTCCCCATTTCCCTTGTCAAAATCCAGGGGTCCCCCACAGAGCTGGGGAAGAGGGGATCTGTTCTCACAGGCACATCGCCAGAAAGCAGCTCCGGGATGGCAGATGTTGACTAAGACTGGCAGGAGAGCCCAAGGGATGGATGGCATGGAGGGAGACCCCAGACATCTGGCCTCCTTCCCTGGTGGTTTAGGAGGCTTAGGATGCATGTGGCAGGATTCCAGCAATTGTTCTAATTAAACCATGGATTAAATCATAAATCAGCCAAACTTCCATAAACTTTATTCGAGTGAAGCCAACTCTGGCCCATGTAATTTACAGTCCCCTGTGACCCCGTTTCCCCCCCTGCCCCCTGGGTTTGTCATAAATCAGATTCTCCAATTGAGCACCTTCACAGGCTGGGTGTCATCATTCACGTTCTCCCATTAAATATATTGGCGGGCAAAAGCTCTGGTAGTTTAGTTACAATCTTTTAAAGATAAAGAGTTGGAATGTACTTTTGCTTTCAGCTGCTCTTCCAGATTCCTTTCTCCCCGCCCATTTTTTTATTTATGGCAACTACTAAAACAGACACAGGAATGTTTGATGAGTTGACATGTCCTCCCGGTGGTCTCACTCCCCTTCTGTGCCCCCCACAGGATGATTCCTTCATCCAGCAAGACCTTCTTGGTGAACGACTTGGCCGCCGGCCGGGAATACGACCTGTGCGTCTTGGCAGTGTACGACGATGGTGTGACCTCACTCACAGCGACTCGGATAGTGGGCTGCGTACAATTCACCACCGAGGGGGAGAGCGCCCAGTGCCATTCGCTCCACACCCAGTTCCTGGGGGGCACCATGATCATCATCCTGGGGGGCATCATCGTGGCTTCGGTGCTGGTCTTCATCATCATCCTTATGATCCGCTACAAGGTCTACAGCGGGCAGGAGGAGCAGAAGAAGGCGGCCAGGGTCAGCAACGTCTACTCGCAGACGAATGGCAGCCACCCGCAGCCCAGCACCAGCACGTTGCCCCCCTCGGCCTCCAAAATCGGGGAGGACAAATACGAGACCCTCCAAGAGGTTGCTTCCAAGGACCCCTGGCTGGGCGGGGGCAGCAGGGGCGATGCCCCCCATGGGCCAGACGTCCCCTTGACCGAGCTGGAGAAGAGGGCAGCAGCGCAGAGGAGCCCCGATCTCCAAACCGTGGCGGTCCTGACTTCGGAAGAAGGACAGCGGGAGGTCAGGAGGGCCGGCTCCTCGGTCTCCCTGTGCCTGCTCAGAGACCCCGGAGGGACCCCCCAGCTCCGGGCCAAACCAGGCAGCAGCGAGTCGGGGTCTTTCCCTCGTGAGCTGTCCAGGACTCGGCACCACCGCCATTCCTTCGACGGGGATTACGCGCTCTTCCAGAGTCACAGCTACCCCCGCCGCACACGGACAAAGCGACACATGTCCACCTCTCAGTTGAACTCGGAGGAGTCTCCCTTGAGTCACAGGCGGGTTACTTTCGGCAGCACGGAGTGGATGTTGGAAAGCACAGTCTGAGGTGGGGTGGGGGTTGGGGGGAGGAGGTGGCACAGGGGCTGCCAGACGCACAAGTTTGGGGTGCAGCAACCAAGGAAGGAGGGAGAGGAAGNGGTGGCACAGGGGCTGCCAGACGCACAAGTTTGGGGTGCAGCAACCGAGGAAGGAGGGAGAGGAAGGAGAGAAAACGCCAGGCAAATGGGCCTCTTTCCTGGGCAACGGCCGGTGGGCAGAATTTTGGCAGCGGTGCCTTAGCCGAGCCCCTCCCCAACAGAAGAGCAGGCAAGGAGGGAAGTGAGCAAGAAGAGGGGGGTGGGGGAGATGTAGTGCCCAGAGGGAGCCAAGGAGAGGCGCATATGCACAGAGGAGGAGACACAAAGGTTTCTCTTTATGCATTAATCACTGTTCCAATGAAAAAGGCGACCGTAAGCCTAGATCCAGGGGGAAAAGAGCACAAGGCAGAGGTGGCGTTAGGGTGGCAGGAGGAGGAGGGGGGGTCTCCCCAATGNCCTAGATCCAGGGGGAAAAGAGCACAAGGCAGAGGTGGCGTTAGGGTGGCAGGAGGAGGAGGGGGGGTCTCCCCAATGCCCTGCCCAGGATCTGGTGGTGAAACCCACTCGGTCACTCTATTTATTGTATCTGGCTGGTCTAGATCAAAAAAAAAAGATATGTGTTTGATGTGTTCATTATCAGAAAAGTCATTTGAACTCTTGGACCCCCCCCTTCCTGTCCTGGTTTCCTCTTGTGGACCCCTCCCCTTTCCCCCAAACTCTGCTCCCCAGGACTCTATAGGGGCCCCTTCATTGATCTCCCTGCCCCAAACTACGGATAATCCTGGATCCCCGGCCCTCTCCATCCACCCCTCAAAGAGAGCTTCTCCCCCCCTCTGATGCTTCCTGAACCCCCAAAGTATTTCCCAGCACAAGAACCCCCCA